>LNAC01000027.1:6097777-6164583 GCA_002007465.1 Ailurus styani | reverse complement strand
TTTTTTTTGAGTCTCTTTTTTGACTATTTTGTGTATTAGCCCCATTCTTTCCTCTGATTTCCTGTACCATTTCTCCTTCAGATACTAAAAAGGGAGTCTGTACTGTTTCATGTTTTGTCTCTGTGATTATGCCAAACAGTTATTCCCTTATGCCTGGTTAGAGGGGGTAGCCACAGTGATAATACAATAAAGCATTGGGACACATTTTCAGGGTTTCCTACTGAGTGCCACCGTACCTTAATTGGAAAGAACTGAGTACAAAGGAAAGGCAAAAGACATTTAATTTCAAAAGTTAATGACTGTTAATCTTTTACACATAAAGAACCAAGAAAATTTGCCTTTGATCAGACTTTACAAATTAGTGAACTGTGAGTCACTGGACAATGATTGGACAATAGCCATGCAGTGGCTTCCCTTTCCAAAGACTTTTTTCTTTGAACCAATGAATATTTTGTAATCCTGCTATTTCCTTCTTTAAGTTCTAAGGATATTTTCTTTAGTAGGGCCTCCATTAAAAACAGTATTCTGATAAAAGCATAAGCTACAGAGGCAGGGAAAAAGAATTTGAGTAGAATTACTGTGTCGAGAATTGTTAATAGTGGGTGAAGGGGTCTGCCTCTTGGAGCTGGACCATGGCCTGAGCTTCCTCCATGGCTTGTAAACTCACACTAGGGAGGAGCCCACCCATAGATGCTGTGGTAGTTTTTCATTGTTGCATACTTCTCCTTTTTGACATTTTTCTAATTGGCACTTATAGTCTAGGATCAAATACTTGACACAGCTCCTTAAACATACATCTTGCTTAGACTACAAAAGATGCCATCTTTTACTTGCCCAATATCAGCTATATCCCTCCCAAAGTTGTAGTTGGTTCCCCAACACTTGGTTCCATTGACTGATATCTGAATTTTGGCATTGTGTTGTTTAAGATTGGGAATTGTTTCTATGTTCTCACACTGCACTCTCCCACACAAAATATTTGAAGGAGGGTGTGTTTTATATGTTATAAACCTTCTTTACCAGAGTGGCCAAAATGATCTCCTTGCATATTAATTGTTTTATAGCAGCTCGGAGGCATTCCTTGTTGTTTGGCCAAAATATATTGACAGACATTGTTTATTGTGACCGTTGCACATTTTGTGCTAACAGTAGGCACTGTTACCACAAGGCATCCTCGAGTCAGCACCTTGAGCTTCCACTATACCACTTAAGAAGGTCATACTCACAGATAGGTGCTCTACAGAGCTTCCTGGAAGAAGCAAACTTATATTTTATACAGCAAGGTCCAAAAGTATAGACCGCCCAAGGTTTCAGCCTACAAATAGAGCCACAGCCAGGATCCTTTCTGCACCAACTTTCTGACCCGCAGTTAGACTCTTTGTCACCCTCCACTACCTTGTTACCACATTGTTCCCGTGGGATAACATTTCAAAAAGCAGGTGTACCTGTCAGATAGACTCCCCCATGTTTCATGAGATTAAAATAACTTCCATAACTACAGTTGTTAAAAGCACTGGTATTTGTATTATGGGCACTAAACGATGCAGTGTTTTTTCCTGCATAAACCGAATTCCTTTACGTGAGACATACCAAGATTATGGCCCAGTTGGTGAGCAATGACTAGTGTAAAATGTAAGAAATCCTCTTTGAGGAATTTACAGACTGCTGGCCCCAAATGATAGTAGCATATTCCTGAGATCCAAGCCAAACTAGATACATTAGAAAAATCCTATCCCCCGAACAGATGCCCAGAATCATGTGCCAAAGGAGGATAAAGATGAACACTTTTCCTGTCACTGAAACTGTCAAGGAGTTGCCTTGTTCAACATTGATAAATTTGCCTGGTTCCAAATCTCAATCCCAATTAAAGAAACATGAAAGCCTATATGTGGACAGATAGAATCTACTAAATTGATTACATTTAATGTATCTTTTGTCACCCATTCGAGTAATTGAAACTGTAGTTGTCCATCACTATAACCAACTCCACAAAGGGCCAATGTGGGTCCACCAGCCATGGGAATTTTGGGGCAGTTGTTAATTCTCTGCCTTAAATGCCAGCTTCTGATGTTGTCATCTCGGTAAGCCACATTTCATGGCTGTGAGTTGAGTCTCATTGCTACTTGTCACGTACAATTAGCGTTCAAATGTTTTAGAGTGCCTTATGGTCATTTATCTATAGCATCCCTCATAAGGTCCCTAAACAGGTCCTGCGGACAGTTAAGGTCCTCCAGGGGGCTCCTCAATATACCATGATGGCAGCAGTCATCCTGGATGAAGGACTGATCTGTGTGAAAGGTGCACAGCTCTGTGTGGGAGAACACTGGCAGGTTCTGGAGACCAAGAGCTTCTTAGGCTATAGACAAAGGACAAGGATGCAGCCCTCCAAGCACAGGCTGTAGGCAATCCCCCGAGGGATAGGTGGAAGGATTGGCCAGTGCTGCATGCTTGGGGGCCTTCTGCGGAATCACCACTTAGGCTGGGCCCAAGCGAGTTGGATTTCCTCTGGAGGGTGTTGCTGATTTTTGTTACACTCTTGGAATAAATATTAAATAGGGTGTGTGTGTGTGTGTGTGAGAGAGAGAGAGAGAGAGAGAGAGAGAGAGAGAGAGAGAATTCTCTAGTATGGTATACTTTTTTCACCTCGTTACTTTTAAATTTTATTTTGAAAAAGTTGTGTGTGTGTGTGTGTGTGAGAGAGAGAGTGAATTTTCTAATACAGTATACCTTTTTCACCTCGTAATTTTAATTTTTTAGTTTTTTTTAAAGATTTTATTTGAGAGAGAGAGAATGAGAGAGAACACAAGCAGGGAGAGCAGCAGAGGTAGAGGGAGAAGCAGATTCCCTGCTGAGCAGGGAGCCTGATGTGGGGCTCGATCCCAGGACCCTAGGATCATGACTTGAGCTGAAAGCAGAGGCTTAACTGACAGAGCCACCCAGGTGTCCATCACCTTGTTACTTTTAAATTTTTATATAAAAAAGTTTTATTGCAATTTATCTGACATACAACAGACTGCACATATTCAGCTTGTGTGTTTAACTAAGTGTTGACACATGTAAACACTTGTAAAATCATCACCACAATCAAGATAGGGAACATATATGCCACCCCCAAGAGTTTCCTCTTGTCCCTCAGTAATTCTTCCTATTGATCTGCTTTTGCCAGTATAGGTTAAATCTTCTAGAGTTTTATATTAATGGAGTTAGACAGTATGTACTCTATTCTTGGCTTCTTTGGCTTAGTCTGATGATTTTTGGAATTATTTCTGTGTTTGTGCATATTAATAGTTCCCTCCTTTTTATTGTTGAGTAGTATTCCATTGTATGTATATACCACAATTTGCTTAGCTGTTCCCCTGTTGATGAACGTTTGGTTTGTCCCAGTTTGGGGCTATTATAAATGAAGCTGCTGTGAACCTTTGCACAAATCTTTGTGTGGGTCTGAGCATTCTTTATCTTGGGTAAAAACTTAATGAATAGAATGACTGGATCATATAATAGGTGGATTTTAACTTTTTAAGAAACTGCAAAATTGTTTTCCAAAGTGGTTTTGCCATTTTACTTTTCTGTCAGCTGTTTAAGATTTCCAGTCCCTCTATCCTTGCCATCAGTTGGCATGGCCAGCATTTTTTATTTTAGCCATTCAAATAAGTATATAATATCACATTGTGGCTTTAATTTTCATTTTTCTTATGACTAGTGATGTTGCGCATCTTTTCCTGTGTTTATTACTATCTTTGTATCTTCTTTAAGTGTATTTTCAGATCTTTTGTCCACTTCTTGAAGGGTTGTTTCTTACTGAGTTTTGAGGTGTTTATATATTCTGAATAGTCCTTTAGCACATACATACTTTGCAAACATTTTATTCCAGTCTGTGGCTTGTCTCTTCGTTATCTTAAAGTTTTTTGAAGAGAATTTTATAATTTTGATGTTCAACTTATTTTGCTATTTTCATGAATACTGTATATTCTCCCACCATATCTAATAAATCTTAGCTTAACCTTTGGTTTAAATGATTTCATCTGTGCTTTCTTCTAGAAGTTTTATAGTTTTTGTTTTACACGTTAGTCTACGATCCATTTTGGATTACCTTTTGGTGCAAGGTATTGAATGAATTTCTTCTTTTGTTTTCCATTCAGTTGTTCCAGCACCATTTGTTTTTTTGTTTAATTTTTTAAAAAGATTTTATTTATTTATTTGACAGAGAGAGACAGAGAGACACAGCAAGAGAGGGAACACAGGCAGGGGGAGTGGAAGTGGGAGAAGCAGGCTTCCCGCTGAGCAGGGAGCGGATGCGGGGCTTGATCCCAGGACCCCGGGATCATGACCTGAGCCGAAGGCAGACGCTTAATGACTGAGCCACCCAGGTGTGCTCCAGCACCATTTGTTAAAAAGACTGTCCTTTTTTCAGGGATTTGCCTTTGTACCTTTGTCAAAAATCACTTGTCCATATTTGTGTGAGTCTATTTCTATTCTCTCTGTCCTGTTCTATTAATCTATTTGTCTGTTGTTACACAAATAACCCACTATCTTGAGTGTTGTTCCTTTATAATAAATTTTGAAATCAGGTAGTGGTAGTCCTCCAGCTTTTTCTTCTTTTTCAAAGTTAGCTTGGCTATTTTAGATCCTTTGCATTTTTATGTAAATTTTAGAAGTATGTGAAGTTCTGCAAGAAAAATGTTGGATTTGGGGGCACCTGGGTGGCTCAGTGGGTTAAGCCTCTGCATTCGGCTCAGGTCATGATCTCAGGGTCCTGGGATCAAGCCCCGCATTGGGCTCTCTGCTCAGCAGAGAACCTGCTTACCCCATACCGCCCCTGCCTGCCTCTCTGTCTACTTGTGATCTCTCTCTCTGTCAAAAAAATAAATAAAATCTTAAAAAAAAAAAAAGAAAAATGCTGGAATTTATGATCGTTTTGGAGAAAATTGACAGTGATGTTAATGATTCAGATCAGTGAATAAGGTCTCTCTACTTATTTAGATTATTGTTAATTTCTGTCAGTGATTTTTGTATTTTTCAATTATAGATCTTCCACAACTTTTATCAGAATTATTGCTAAGTACTAAATATATTTTGTTGCTGTGTAATAATATTCTTTAATAAATATCACTTCCAATTGCTCATTGTTAGTATATAAAAATAAAATGGTTGTATATTCATTCAAATGCTTGTATCCTTTGAGCTAGCAAAGCTAATTTATTAGTTCTAGTAGGTGCTTTTTTGGTAAATTGCATCGGATTTCTACATAAAGATCTAAAAGTGTCATCTATAAATAAAAATAATTTTAGATCTTCCTTTCTAATCTGGATGCCTTGTATTTCTCTTTTTTACCTGATTATACTGGACAAAGTCTTTAGTAGTGTAGTGTTGGATAGAAGTAATGAGAGTAGACTTTCTTTTCTTGTTCCCTATCTTGGGGTGGGGAAAGATAATCTGTCCTTTACCTTTAAAAGCTACCATTAGCTGTAGATTTTTTCCATAGATTCCCTTATCATGTTGAAAAGTTTCTTCTATTGACAGTTTCCTGAGAGTTATTAGGAATGGATATTGGATTTTGTACGATTTATATTCTTTTTCATATTCAGTTTATATTTTTGATATTCAATTTATATTCTTTTAGATTTGCTTTATGACTATGAATATCATCAGTTTTGGTAAATGCCCTACATGCGTTTGAAAATGTGTGCGTATCCTGCAGTTTTTCGAGTATAGAGTTCTTATTAGGTCAGTTTGATTAATGGCATTTTAATTCTATGTCTTATTTTCAACTTGCTTGTTCTGAGTAAACATCTCCAACTATGATACTCAATTTTGTATTTTTTCTCTTAGATCTCTAAAGTCTCGCATCATATATTTTGAAGCTCTGCTATTAGGTGCATAAGAAATACTATGGAATGGTCCTTCTTAAATATGTTCTTCTTTACCTTGACTAATACCTCTTTATCTTTGTCAATACCTCCCTTGTCATCTTTTTTTAAATTAAAAACAACAACAACTTTAATTCCAGGGGTAACTGGGTGGCTCAGTTAAGCTGTCTGACTCTTGATTTTGGCTCAGGTTGTGATCTAAGGCTTGTGAAATTAAGCCCCGAGTTAGGCTGTGCTCTGGGCATGGAGCCTGCTTAAGATTCCCTCTCTTCCTCTCCCTCTGCCCTTCCTCTGCTCTCTCTCTCTCTCTCAAAAAAATTTTAATTTGAATATAATTAATGTACAGCATTGTATTAGGTTGAAGTGTACAATATAGTGATTCAACAATTCTATTCACCTTGTTTTCTAATATGTTTTCATCAGATTTATTTTTGTTAACATATGCACTGTTTACTTTTTCATATCTTAGTGTTCATATGATTTATCTTTTGCTTTCAATCCTTCATAACTGGCTACATAATAGATTTGGCTGTGTTGGGTTGTTTAGTAAAAAAAATCAGAACTGAAATAGCAGATATAAGCACCCCTGCATAGTTTAAGAAAATTAATAGTAACTCTTCAAGATCAACCCACTTGCACATGCAAAACTGGTGAGTTAAATATGGATGTGACTGGTTATCATTATCCCTATATCTTTGAAGTCTTTGATCATGGCACAAATGTCTGTAATTCCCAAACATTCAGTCATTACTCTTAGGTTACCACAGTTGAAGCAATTGTTGAAGCTTAATTAGTAAGGCTTGATTAAGATACATCTCTCATTTATCACTATTCAGTCATTTGTAATACCTAAAAAACATTTTGAGAACCCACTATTACCAGAGATTGGTGAAAAGGTATATTGTTTTTAATTTATATATTTATATAGATTCAATGTCCATATAGATTCAGTAGTTCAATAATGTAGTACTATTTTGTTTTTCTATTACTTTCGTCAGTTTTGTTAGTTTGGTTTTCCAAGGAATTTTCCCATGTTGCTTAAATTTTCAAATTTACTGACTAATTTATTCCCATGTTTAAATTTTCACCATTATCTTATAATAGAAACTATTTTAGAGGCACTTGGGTGGCTCAGTCGGTTAAGCATCCGACTCCTGATTTCAGTTCAGGTCATGGGATCAGCCCCATGTTGGGACTCTGCTGTCAGCAGGAAGTCTTCTTCTCTCCTGCTCCTTCTGCCTCTTCCTCTGCCGCTCCTCCCTTGCTCATGTGCACATGCACGCTCTCTCTCAAATGGATAAATAAATCCTTTAAAAAAAATAGAAACTATTAAAGGAATACTTATTGGCAATTTATGTTTTCTCAATTTATTTCTTGATCAATATTGCTAGCTGTTGGGACACCTGGGTGGCTCAGTAGGTTAAGCATCTGCCTTTGGGTCAGGTCATGATCCCAGGGTCCTAGAATGGAGCCCCATGTCCGGTTCCCTGCTCTGAAGGAGCCTGCTTCTCCCTCTCCTCCCTGCTTGTGTTCTCTCTTGCTATCTCTGTCACTGTCTCTTCCTCAAATGAATAAATAAAATCTTTTTAAAAAATATTGCTACGTGTTTGTCAGTTCCAAACCAGTGTTTGACTTTATTTTTTTTAGTATTTGTTTTTTATGTTTTATTGTTTTGTACTGCCATCTTTATTTTTAAATTTTATCTACTATTAAAGTTTATTTAGCTGTTATCTTTCTAGCTATATATTTCCAATCTCTCTCCTTTTCTAACATACCTTGAAATCCAGAAATTTCCACATAAGCATTGCTTTAACTGCATTCTACAAGTTTAATACGTTCTATTTTCATTCAGATGAAAATAGTTTTAATTACACATATTGGTCATATTTGGACCATGGCTTATTTAGAAAGCTGTTCCTTAATTTTGAAGCAAATCACTATTTTCTAGCTCTTTTTCCTATACAATTTTTAAAAGTTCTGTAGTTAAGGAACATACTTATGTAATTTTTATTTTTTGATTTGTTGAGACTTCCTTTATGGCCATTGATATTATCTATTTTGCTAAATATCTCATGTGCAGTTGAACTTAATAGGTATTCTGCATTGTTGACTATACTGTTTCATGTGTCAGGTTAATATGATTAACCTTGCTTAAATCTTCTAATTCCTTCTCAATTTTTTTGTCTGATTTTTTTCCCAGTCGCTGAGAGAAGTATGTTATTATTTGCAAATAGATTTTTCTATTTCTCCTTTTTGATTTCTCAATGTTTTCTTTATATATTTTGAAGCTATTTAATAAATAGCTATAAATCCCTGTTGAATTCTTTTTTAAAGATTTTATTTATCTATTTGAGAGAAAGTGCATGAGCAGGAGTAGGGGGTGGGTCAGAGGAGGGGCAGAGGGAGAGGAAGAGGGAGAAGTAGACTTCTTCCAGGATCATGACCTGAGTCAAAGGCAGACGCTTAACTGACTGAGCCACCCAAGTGCCCCATCTCTGTTAAATTTTATCATATTAAATATATCTTTATCTCTGTAACTATCTTTTCTGCTCTTAATATCTTTTGTCCCCCCCCTTTTTTTGCCAATATAAGTTAGTAAAATACCATTATTTTGGAGTAGAAATTCCTTCCTCTCAGTTCAGATACTGAATTTGTTTCTCTGGAGCATGTTGAATTAGATTCTGATTTGCATCTGAGCCAATAAAGGATGGTAGGAGTATGTCTTGAGGAGACTAGGTATCTCCTTGCAAAGTAACTTTCCCAGAAGAGATAATTATGGGGTCTCTAGCTTGAGGTGGGTGGGCTTTTCAGACAGGAGAAATCTGGCTTCTCCCCCACGTAAAAGAGCCTCGGATACTTGGGAGGACTGAGATACTCAGAATCAGTCTAGTCTTCCTGGAGTTTTTCTTTTACAAGTGTTAAGGTTTTTTTCCTTCTCAATGTCCTAACTTTCCCACTAGAATCTTGGCATATCTATGTATTCAACTTATATTGTGATTCTGTAACTCCACAATTAAAGCTTGACTTTTTTTTTTGTAAGACTGACTCTGTGGCTAAAACAAACGAGGGATTCTGTTAGGTCTACCATTATCAGCTCTCTGAGCTGAGAGATTAGAGCCTTGATCTTCACTGTGCAAATTCTCTGGTAGAACAGTCCTCGGGGTACTTAACTGTCATCATCATCCTTGGTCCTTCACACATTTGCTTCAATAGTGCACTTTGTCATAATAAACATTGAGTGTTAATTTAATTCATTGTGATGCCACTGCATGCCCTTTCCCCATTGGACAGGATTTTAGCAATGTGTAAAGCAATGAACCTGCCCATACCAATCCTGGAGTCCCATTTTGTCTGTCTCTCTTGGCAGCACTCTTGGTACTAATTCCTGTATCTTTCAAGATCTAGTCCAGAAAAGAAAACCCATCAAGGATAATTAATATAAAGAAATTCTTGAAAAGGTTTTAGAAGACCAAAAAGATGAAAAGAGAACACTGAGGTACATGGAGGTATGAGTTGTGAGAAAAAGTCCTACCCCTAAGATTGGGGCGGGGGGAAGAGGTTGGGGTTATCATAACTAGATACTTTCATACTGGGCCTCATAGATCTGGACTGTAGAAGATAGGGCATTTCTCAGGTCATGTTGGTGACAGGAAATCGGAAAAGGGGTTCTGTAGAGTTAACAGCTGTACTTGGTGTAAGGAGCACCATGGTACTTGTTCCTTAGGAACTTGGAAGAAGGTCCTCCAAAATTGTGACTCAGATGTCAGAAAGACACATATGCTAAACACATGGGGCTTGTATTGGGGTTCTTTGTGGTATGCCTGGAACATCTGAAAAAGGGACCCTGCGTAGCTGTGTGGGTTGCCCAAGGTACTGGAGAGTGGCTCTGAACATACTCAGACTTCTGAAGAGGGCTCACTGTTCATCAGGTACTCATACCTTTGTTAGGGCTTGATGGAGCTGGTTCTGGGAATGTAACCAACTCTCACCACCAGAGCAAGGCACCAGAACTGAGATTCATAGAAAGTACAGCTGGAAAATAGGCAATTACAAATCCCTTGTCCTTTTTTTTTCCCTTCTATTCTCTCTTTTGTGTCCTTATTGATAAAGCTTAAGGAAGCCTAATAACAATGGAAATATAATGTGCAGATTCCCATCTCCAGCTTCATAGACAAAGTATAAATTTTAGTTTTGGAGTTCAGGAAATGGTTGGTAATCAGCATAAGAATTATCAGTAGAATGCTGCTAGAGCTTCTATGGTGATAGTAATAGCAGGTGACACCGATCTGTGTGAAGCTCTCTGATATGTAGTACCAGTGCACCCTGACATTTAGGATTGTTTCAGTTAGTTGTGGCTCCCTCAGTTGATTTTGTGACCCTGTTTGGTTTGTGACCTAAGTTTGAGAAACAGTGAAATTGAGGCTGTGATTGAGCATGAGAGGAGACTTGGCAAGATAGGGGTTTTGAGAAATTTAAAATAGCTGCTGGAAATAGAAGAGCTAAGGATTCACACAGAGGACAATCTCACAATGCTTGAAGTGCTGGTAATGGTAGAAAGGAAGGGCTTTGGAGAGATATCAGTTTACATAATTCATGGTCATGTACTGTTCCTTCAGGGCTCATCTTTGGAGCCACCCAATGGTGACAGACTGGTGTGTCTCAAAGATTCTCAGCAATGATCTTTTCTATTATTACCATATGATATTTCTGACAAAGTTTAAAACAGGATTTTTTCCTCTTCATAATGCTTTATCTTTAATAGTCATCTTTCAGATCATCCACTCTCATTTTAATATCCCCAGATCTGTAGCATATACCAAGGATATCATGAAGAGAGAAATGGAGAGTAAATCCAGTAATTAGGATTTCACCTCCACCAGAAATACTTTCCCTAAGAGGATTTAGCTAGTATTCTTGGCTTCCAGTAGCCATCCATTAGTTCTAAAAATGTATCCAGATGTATACAGGTGTTCCTAACATTACAATGCTGAAGATATTTCTTAATACTCTATACCACTGATCCCATTTGTGTCCTTATGTAGAATACTCATGTCACCAGTATGTGTTCAAATGTGTCTCTAAATTTGTTTTAATGTTTGCTTTCAAATATTAAACAAATCATTGATACTTTTAACTGAAAGTCAGTGAATAAGAAAAATTAACTTTTACCTGAGCTAAAATTTATGTCTTCAACAGGAATGGCATAAGTCCACTTGAATTGTGTGGCCTTTTGAACCTTTTAATGAACCGACTCTCCTCAATCCAGCCATCTCTAGAGAATTCAACTAACTCACCAGCCATGAAAAAATGTAAACTAGAATCTGTATTTACACATCTAAGATGAGTCTCTTATGATTGAAAACATGGTACAGCTGGGCTGGTTTCAGAGAAGGCTGCTGCCCGCATGCTATGTTTGGGGGCAATTGGACTATTTGCCCTGGCCCGAAATAGCAGCCCATTCCCCGTTTCCCCATCAGTATGGGTGCCTTTCCTGGGATGTCCAAAGTTTTTCTACAGATAAGAATGCATTATAAAATAAAAATTTGACTTGTTTTGAGGGGGTCTCCCAAAATCACTAAATCCCTTAAGTAAGGCTTACTTTAAGTAAGCTTACTTTGACTGCTAACCTCAGACAGAATGGGGGCTAGAGTGGATGTCCACACAAGAAAGGGACAGAAAAGGGGAGGTGGAATAAACCATCTGAATAAAGGGACAAAAGAATGGTGGGTTTTGGATGGTTTGTCCGCATGCTTGGTGAAGACAGCAGGGTACTGGTAGATTTTTGGGAGGAGGAGCAATTTCAGAGTCAGATGTCAGTCTTTAATATGGAAAATTTCATGCCAATTTACATGTTTAGAAAACAGTATGTAATAAAATTTTTTGTATCCACCCCAACCATTGAAACCAACCAGTTTCAACCATTATCCATGACTAACCTCCTCCATCTCTTCCTCTGGAAACCTGTCCTTTCCCCACCCCCTGCCTATATATATATGCATATATATGTGTGTGTGTGTATATATATATATATATATATATATATATATATATATATATATATATGACAGTCTCAGGCATTTTAATAATTGTAGCCACATTCCAATTGAAGAATCACTTTTAGCTCACCTTTTTGTCTCTCTCCCACTCTCCCTACCCCACCAACCCCATCTTAGCTCTTTTTTTAATTTTCACTTTCAGCAGTGAAACTCTGATGGTCCACCTCTTCCAGGACACAGATCCATAAAGGTCAGCTCTGCACACTAAGCAGCTCAGAGGGAGGAACCAGACCAGCAGTGCCTCACACTCTGCCCTCTTCTGCCCTGGACAGATGGCTCCATAATGACAGCTCCATAATGGCTGTGGGTGAGGCCCTGGTGTGCATCAGGGTCACTCTTCTGCTACTCTGGGTAGGAATGTCTCTGTTCATTTCTGGCCACTCTCAGGCAAAGTCCTCCCAGCACTTCTCCCCAGAATTGATGATTCCCTTGAAAGTGACTGGCAGGGGCAGAGGTATAAAGGGTCCAGGCTGGCTCTCCTACAGCCTGCAGTTTGGGGGCCAGAGACACATTGTCCACATGAGGGTCAAGAAGCTCTTGGTTTCCAAATACTTCCCGGTATTCACCTACACGGACCAGCATGCCCTCCACCAGGATCAGCCTTTTGTTCCCGATGACTGCTATTATCATGGTTATGTGGAAGGAATCCCTGAGTCCCTGGTTGCCCTCAGTACCTGTTCTGGAGGTTTTCGAGGAATGATACAGATTAATGACTTTGCTTATGAAATTGAACCAATGAGGTTTTCTGCCACATTTGAACACCTGGTGTATAAGATAGACAGTGATGATACACAGTTCCCACCTATGAGATGTGGGTTAACAGAAGAGGAAATAGCACGCCATTTGCAGTTAAGGGCGTCATATAATTCTACTCTGATGCAAAGTTCTTACGTGGGCTGGTGGACCCACTTGCGGTTTCTTGAGCTGGTAGTAGTTGTGGACCATCTTCGTTTCCTTTACTACAAAAGTAATGTGACAGTAGTACAGCGTGAAGTATTTGATGTTGTCAATATAATAGGTACCTTATATTACCCTTTGGAGGTTGATGTAATTTTGACCGGGATTGAAATCTGGAGTGAAAGAAACCTGGTTGCCACCGATAACATAGAGCAGCTTGTGGAGGATTTTTCTATTTGGAAGTATTTCAATCTTAATGCCAGACTGCACTATGACACTGCCCATCTTTTCATAAAAAAATACTTTGGTATAAAGCTTGGAGTTGCCTATGTCGGAGGAATATGCCAACGTCTTTTTAACAGTGGAGTTGATGTTTTTGAAGGAGACAGTCTGTATTTTTTTGCACTTACTGTGACCCATGAACTTGGTCATAATCTGGGTATGTCTCATGATACTAAACAATGTGTGTGTGGGCTTCAATGGTGCATAATGTACCCCGCCCACAAGGTGACAACTCGGTTCAGCAATTGCAGTTATGCCCAGTATTGGGACAATACTCTCACTAGTGGATTATGTATTCAGTCACCTCCACATCCAGGGAATATATTTAGGGTACAGTACTGTGGGAACCTAGTGATCGAAGAAGAAGAGGAGTGTGATTGTGGGACCATACAGCAGTGTATGAATGATCCCTGCTGTCTGTTAAACTGCACTCTGAAGCCTGGAGCTACTTGTACTTTTGGAATTTGTTGCAAAGACTGTAAGTTCATGCCATCAGGGACTTTGTGCAGACATCAGATCAATGAATGTGACCTTCCAGAGTGGTGCAATGGGACATTTCATCAATGCCCAGAAGATGTATATTTGCAGGATGGGATTCCCTGTGGTGACAATGCCTACTGCTATAAAGGGAGATGTAATAACCATGACAAACAGTGCAGGGAGATTTTTGGCAAAGATGCAAGGAGTGCATCTCAGGGTTGCTACAAAGAAACCAACACCCAAGGAAATCGATTTGGTCACTGTGGTATCACAGACCTAATATATGTAAAATGTGAGGCCCCTGATATTCTCTGTGGAAGAGTGCAGTGTGAAAATGTGCGAGTGATTCCTAACCTGATACAACATTCTACAGTGCATCAGCTTCACTTCAATGACACCACTTGCTGGGGCACTGATTATCATTTAGGGATGTCCATACCTGATATTGGTCAAGTGAGAGATGGCACAGTGTGTGGTCCAGAAAAGATATGCATCCACAAGAAGTGTGTCAATATGACCCATCCACCACGAGACTGTCAGACCAACAAGACCTGCCACATGCATGGAGTCTGCAATAATAAAGAGCATTGCCACTGCCACCATGGATGGGCGCCTCCCTACTGCAAGCACGCAGGCCTTGGAGGCAGTCTTGACAGCGGGCCACCTCCTGGTAAGCCCCTGGTATTGCTAGAAGCAAAGGCAATATTGGGTTACCTGTCATACTTGGGGCTTATTTCTTTTACTGCTTTCATTTTATTTTGGCTTCTTGTAATTTGTAAGGAAAAAAAGAGAGAGAGCAAAGAAGAGGAAAGCTAAGTCTCCTGCCTCATTAAACAAATCCCTAGTTGTCCTTTTAATGGTGGAGAAACATTAGGTCATGTCTGACTGTTTAAAGAAAAATTTAAGGATTCTTTATATCAGGATCATAAGAATTAATACCACACCAAGGGATTTCTAACATGTACTTTCTCACTCTTCATTGTTATAAGCCATATTAAAACTTCCTTTTTTTTTCCCTGAAGTTTGTCTCTTTATTTTCTGGGCAAAGGCAAAGGAGAGAGACATTTTGAAGCTGATGTCTATCGGTTCTAAAGCCCCTCCCACCTTTGTACTCCAGGATGTGCTGCTGCGGACCCCATTTCTGTTTTCCTGTTCTCTTCATGGTAACTGCACCTAAAGGGAGCAAGAGAAGTAACCTAGCATGATGGATGAGGGGAGAAGAGAGTTTACTTTCCTGGGCTCTAAAAGTTACTCTCACTGTCATTTTGGCTGGGGCCATGCACTCGGATAGCCATGGTTGGTTTTGGACTCCAATTTTGTTGGCTCTTTGGAAGCCCCTTCATTCTAACTGAGAAGTACCAGCACTGATTGGTCACTAACACCCTCAGAGGTCTGACTTGTAGCTCTGAAGTTAACAGGTCCCTACTCTGAGTTCTGTCCAGCTGCTGGTCACTTGTGCTCCTTATAGGTCTAGGTCCCTGCTCTGCCTGCAGAGGGTCTCCTTGAATCACCAGCACTCTGATAAACCCACCTTCTTTCCTGTGTTCCCCTTGCCCTAGGGCTATCAAGTGCTTTCAGTAGTTATTTCATTGTGATAGTCTGAGTTCTCCAGAAGCAGACACTGAGTTAGAGTTCAGAGTGTAAGATTGATAGGGACCAACCACTGTGAAAAGGCGAGGAAGTCAGTTGCATAGATGAGAAATGGTACTTCATTGCAGCCTTGGCCAACCTTGAAGCAAGCTCTGGAATAAATATTACCTGAAAGATTTGTCTTGAATTGGGCCAAAATGGCCTGGTCTTCATTCTTTCCCTTGCTCATTCACTGTATCTGGAGGGCCCTGGGAATGGCAAGAGGTTGGCCACACTTCTCTGTAACTGAGGCTATCTCAAAGAGCTGACATCTGGAGGCTCTCTGCTGATTCTAATCCCCGTAGCTGCTCAGCAAACTTTCCTTGAAGAAGAATCAAAGTGGCCTGTTTGGAGATTCCACAGTCTAGTCTTTGCACTGCTCTGATCTGCCTTCCCATATATGTTCTGGGAACAGCTCATCCAGGATTCTAATAGGCATCTCTGCCTGTGGGGTGCCTTATAAGGGGGAGATTAGTGAGATGAAGCACAGTTCCTACTACTGTGTTTAGCATTGGAGCTGAAATTGAAACTTATTTTCTCTTTTCTCCGCTATCCATTCTAGTTTCCCTCACCTTTAGATAGCATTCTGCTGGCTTTGGATGATACCCTGTGTCATTACTCAGGTCCTTGTCTCCAAAGCACCTGAGTGTTTAGTCACCATTCTCAGGCTGGAATTGCTGAATCTGTTTAGTTACAATCAGGCTAGAGAATACCAAGAAACACTGAAGGAGGTCACCTGGGTTCCATACATATTCCCTGCATCTCCATGATATAAAAGCAGCCCAAATAAATTTTTTAAAAAAGCAGCCCTACCTCTTCTCAATGATTAGGCTCAGTTACACCTGCCAAGACTGTGATACCTCTTCTTGCTATTGATGAAGGGACACAGGAGCCCAAAATGCTGACATGGCAGCTTTAGCTTTTAATTCCATGGGGACTCTAGCTCTGTCCGCTGGTGAAAATGTGACCCCTTTGGGCACCAGAACTTGCAGAGTTGAAGGGGACAGGAAACACAGACTGCCCAGTGGGTCATAGGGAATAGTGGTATGTAGTGCCACTCTGTTTTCCAGTCCTTGTTCCCAGACCCAAGAAAAGATCTCTGGTTCAGTGCATACAATCTGTCCTGGAATGGTATCTGTATTAGGGTTCCCCAGAGACATAGAACCAATAGGATATGTCATTTACATATTTACCCTTTCCCCAGAAGAAGATGCAAATCCCTTGAGTGATTTTTACTCATCTTGATATCCTATAACTTAAATACTATGATGTGAAATTAATAATACCCAAATACTATGATATAAATTCAATTATCCTGTGCCACATGATTAGGAAATAAAGAAAGAGGAAAATGGAAAGAAGACAATAGGAAATATGAATATTAATGTATTTATAATGAAATAAAGAGGAAATAGTCATGATACTTGCAGCTCTTGTTTCTATAACTAACTGGTCACCTGGTTGCAGCTGGTATTTGTAACCATCTTCTACTATCCACTCTATTCCCTTTGCCTTCAGCAAGTACTTCATCTGATCATAGTTCTTTAGCTGGTGGTGTGACCCAGACCTTCCTTCCTAAAGGGTCTGGGCCATTAATAGTCCTGCCTGGATTGGGTTGTTACAGTTTTCCACTGACCTTAGTCACAGGGCATGGTAGTACAGAGAGACACAAAAAGGGACTGCCTATATTCCAGACACTCTTCTTTAACTTTTCACTCTGCCTTCCTTGCTGTGAAGTAGTAGTCCAGTTTCCCTTTAGTTACCAGGATCAATCACCCCAGCCATCGCTATAACTCCTTTCATTGCCTGTTGATTTCAGAGGCATGAGGAGCCCAAAGTGGCCAGGTGGCAATCTTAGCTTCCAGTCAATGGAATCGTTGTTTTTCTCCTGGCAGAAGTATTCCTCCCTCTGGGACTAAGATCTCTAAGGCAGCAAATCGTGAAGTCGTAGGAACAGGAAGTGACAATTTTGCTAGTGCATCATTAGGGTTAATAGTGAGTGGTGCCACGCCCATTTCCACTTCTTGATTCCTGGATCCATGAATCTTGTCTGTGGGAGAAACAGCATCATATATCGGACACTAATTCAGGGTATGTACAGCCTTCTGGAGAGCCTTTCCCCAGCCCTGCAAGGCATTGCTACCTAGCTGACCCTGTAACTTAGTCCTGAAAAAGCTGTTCCCCCATTCTGTTAAGACAGGTGCTTCAAGATGGTGGAGAACATGGTAACACTAGTGAATTTCATGACCATAGGCCCATTGCCACACTTCTTTTGCTGTGAAGTGAGTTCCTTGATCAGAAGCAATGCTGTGTAGACTACAATGATGGTGAATAAGGCATTCTGTAAGTACCTAGATGGTAGTTTTGGCAGGAGTTACTGTGTGCGGGGGGAAAATCTGTATCCAAGTTGTCTACTCCAGTAAGGATAAAATATTGCCCCTTCCATGATGGAAACAGTCCAATGTAATGAATCACCTTCTAACATGAAGGTAGTTGGCTGATTACCCCAGAGAATGGTGTCATACTGGTGAGTCAGTGTTGGTTTCTGCCACTGCACATTGGGCAACTAGTGGTAGCTGTAGCCTGGTCATCCTTGGTGAGTGGAAGTCTGTGTTGCTAAGCCCAAGTGTAACTGCCACCCTCTAACCATAGCTAGTTTGTTCATGAACCCATTGTGTCATGATTGGTGGTTGGGGAAAGAGGCTGGCTGACTGGTATCTACAGAATGGGTCATTCTGCCCACTTATTTTTTTAATTTAAATTCAATTTATTTAACATATACTGTATTATTAGTTTCAGAGGTAGTTACATTTAACACCCAGTGTTCATTACATCAAGTGCCCTCCTTAATGTCCATTGCCCAATTACCCCATCCCCCACTCCCCTTCTCTCCAGCAACCCTGTTTGTTTCCTAGAGTTAGGAGTCTTTTACGGTTTGCCTCCCTCTCTATTTTTATCTTATTTTATTTTTCCTTCCCTTCCCCTATGTTCATCTGTTTTGTTTCCTAAATTCTACATATGAGTGAAATCATATGGTATTTGTCTTTCTGTGACTGACTTACTTCACTTAGCATAACACCCTCTAGTTCCATCCACATCACTGCATTCTTTCTGACGGCTTAGTAATATTCAGTTGTACATATTCTGTTTATTAAAATCCTCTTCTGAGGTAGCCTTTTGGTGAGCATTCACATGGGACACAAATATGTTCATGTTTCATTCAGAGAGGTCTATCCGCATACCTCTTTCCCAAATTTTTTTGTCACTAATTTTTTAAACATGTCCCTTCTAAGTCCCTGACCATGTAGCCACAGCCCATGAACTGTTATATAATTCCACATCTGGCCATTTCTCCTTACAAGCAAAGTGAAAAACCAGGTGCACTGCCCAAAGTTCTGCCTACTGGGAGGATTTCCCTTCACCATTGCCTTCAGGGCCGTCCCAGAGAGGGGCTACAGTGCTGCGGCCAACCACATCCAGGTGCCTGCATATCATGCAGAACCATCTGGAAACCAGGCCTGCGTCTTCTCTTCTTCTGACACCTGATCACAGGGAACTCCCCATGAGGCTGTATGTGCAGGTGGGAGAGAGAGAAGGCAGTAGAGCAAGAATGGGGACTTTGGACATTTGGACCACTTCTTCATGTAACTTACTTCAGGGCCTGCTCAGGTCTGATCTTGTATATATCACTTCTATTTGATGGAGTGTCAATGTGCAAGCCCACTTTGTGTGTTGGTGGGTCAGAGAACACCCAGTTCGTGACAGTTAGCTCAGGTAACTTGGTGCCCCACAAGTAAGCATTCAGTCTCTACTCAGGCCCAGTAACAGTCCAAAAGCTGAGCTGTTTCTCAAAGGGAAAGTAGTTATCTGAAGGTGATGGCAGAGCCTTGCCCCCAAATCTTAAAAGCCTGCATTGCAGTTCATCTCTCGAGACCTGTAAAAGGCTCCAAAGAGCATCTTCATCTGACACTGACACTTCAAGCACCATTGGATCTGCTGGATCATAAGGCCAAAGTTACAGAGCAGCTTGCATCACAGCCTGGATCTATGGCAGAGCCTTTTCTTCTGGGCCCCACTTAAAACTAGCTTCTCAGGTCACTTGGTAAATGGACTAGAGTAACACTCGAATGAGGAATTTGTTGCCTCTAAAATCCAAAAAGGTCTTCTACCTACTTTTTGACATGATTATCTGTTTTTTGGGTGTTGAGTTTGAGAAGTTCTTTTTTTTTTTTTTTTAAGATTTTATTCATTTATTTGACACACAGAGAGAGAGAGAGAGAGAGCACAAGTAGGCAGAGAGGTGGGCAGAGAGAGGGAGAGAGGAGGAAGCAGGCTCCCTGCTGAGCAGGGAGCCCGATTCAGGACTCAATCCCAGGACCCTGAGATCATGACCTGAGCCAAGGCCAGAGGCTTTAACCCACTGAACCACCCAGGCACCCTGAGTTTGAGAAGTTCTTTATAGATCTTGGATATCAGCCCTTTGTCTGTAGTGTCATTTGTGAATATCTTCTCCCATTCCATGGGTTGCCTCTTTGTTTTGTTGACTGGCGGTGTGGGGGGGGAGGGGGTTGATTCTCTCATGGAGATGAACCATGAGAGACTGTGAACTCCGAGAAACAAACTGAGGGTTTTAGAGGAGAGCGGGGTAGGGGTATGAGTAAGCCTGGTGGTGGGTATTATTGAGGGCACACATTGCATGGAGCACTGGGTGTTCTACATGAACAGTGAATCTTGGAACATTGCATCAAAAACTAATGATGTATTTTATGGTGACTAACATAGCACAATAAAAATTTTTTAAAAATCTAAAGAGGTATTGTGCCTCTTTCTTGGTTGTAGGAGAGTCAGATACAATTTATTCTTCACCTTAGAAGTGATATTTCAACATGCCCTACATAACAGGACCCCTAAACATTCTGAGGTAGAAGTGAATTTTAGATTTATTTCTCACCTTGATGTGCAAGTGTCTTACCAATAAGCCTAGAGTTGTTGCTACTTCTCCCTCACTATGTCTAATCAGCATAATGTCATCAATGTAATGGACCGGTGTGATAACTTGTGGAAGGGAAAGACAATCAAGATCCCTCCAAACTAAATTATGACCTAGGAATGGAGGGTTGTTATAAACCTAAAGAGTTATATGTATATGAATTACTGGACTCACTAGCTGAAAGCAAACTGCTTCTGGTGGGCCTATGGACAGGTGTAGAAGAAAAATGCATATGCTATATCATTAGCTACACAGCAGGTACTGGGGGATATGTCAATTTGCTCAAGCAATGAAACCCCCTCAGGTACAGCAGCTGCAATTGGAGTCACCACCTAATTAAGCTTACAATAAAATAATCTGCTGTCATTCTCTAAGATTCATCTGTTTCCTGCACAGCCCAAATAGGAGAGTTGAATGGGAATGTGATGGGAATCACTACCCCTGCATCTTTCAAATGGTGGCACTAATTTCTGCAGTCCTTCTAGGGATGTGGTACTAAATGGCTTCCACTTGGCCTTTTCCACCATAATTGCCTATACTCTATAGGTCAAGGAACAACTGTAAGGATTTTGCTACCTGCTAGGTATGTCTATTCCAATTAAACATTCTACAGCTTGGTAGATAACCACAAGATGCGTTCAGGGAGCCACTGACCTGAGCTAAAACTGAGACAGACCTGAGCTAAAAACTCACTGATCACCTGACCTCCATAAGCTCTCCTATTCTGCCTGGAGGGCTACAGTGCTGTTATGAGATTTCTGGAATCAGTGTCAGTTCTGAGCCAGTGTCCAGTAGTCTCTGAAAGGTATGACTGTTTCCTTTTCCCCAATCTACGACCCTGTTAAAAGGCCATAGGTCCCTCTGGGGAAGGCTGGGAAAAAGATTAACCATATCAATTTTCATTGCTGTATCAGAGGCCTTCCTAAAAGGTACCTGACCTCCCATTCATTCAAGAGGTTCTTTGTCTCTAAACTGATTCAACTTGGGAGTTGACTGAAGGACTGTGATTCATTGTTTTTGACTTGACATAGAAATTTTTGCTTAGATACACCAAATAAGAATTTCTATTTCACTTCTAGGAACATCATGATTAACTAGCCAACACCATAGGTGTGCATGAGTCAGACTACTGTGTTTGCTGGTTACACAAAAATAAAATTGAATACAATGAAAGGAAGCCAAAAATGAAAAAGTATTTATAAAACATAAATGTAAAAATGAAAATTAAAGAAGACTTAAAGAGTTGATAAAACAAGAAATTAGCTGAAAAGGAAAAAAACATTTTTGTCAAAGATTTTATTTATTTGAGAGAGAGCTGGAGCGGGTAAAGGTCGGAGGGAGAAGCAGGCTTCCCATTGAGCAGGGAGCCTGATGTGGGACTCGATCCCAGGATACTGGGATCATGACCTGAGCCAAAGGCAGATGCTTAACTGACTGAGCCACCCAGGTGTCCCAGGAAAAAAAAAAATTAACTGAAAGACTAGGGAATCATGAGAAAAAACCACAAATTCTATATAATGTTTTCCCCTAGCACTGGAGTTTTGCAGTTCTGTGTGATCAATAAACTTGGTATTAGCTGGATGTTCTTGCTGGTCTTCTAGGGGAGGGGCCCGTTATGCTGATTCTCAGGTATCTGCGCCCCCACAGCTGCACCACTGTTGCCAGGGCTCTGGTCTAAGTAAGCGGCTTCTGATTGCTTTATGTGGCTTTTGTTCCCTGAAGGCTTTCAGCACCGATTTGGGGGATGAAAATGGCTGCTTGTTGATCTCCAGGCCCAGAGCTCAGAGTTTGCACCCTTCCCCTCTTCAGTGTGCCCTCATAGAAAGGCAGTCAATCACTCTTGTCTCCCTGCTTTCTGTCCACACTTCACCCAGCGTGTGACCAGGCATTTTTATCTCAGGCATGAGACCCTGTTTTGAGTCTCCAAACTTTGCAGACTCCTGAAGCACACACCCATGCCATTTTTCCCAGGGAAGGGGGCAGGGCATCTTGTAGCAGTTCTGCCTCTTTTCGGACCCCTACTCAGCGAGCAGTCACCCAACCAGGCTGCAGTTCATGGTTTATGTCAACACCAAGCAGAAAGCCCACGCCTGGGCTCACTGTTTGCAGCCGGCTTCCCTGCTCTGATGCCTGGGAACTCTGTCACACTCAGGCACCCCCATTCTTTCTGTGACCCCTGGGATCCTGAAACCATACTGTCCCACCTATGATTCTGCGGTGCTTCGTCACCTGAGTGCCTTTCAGGCAGGGAAGTCCCTCATTGGAGTAGATCTCTAAAAGTTCTGATTTTGCTCTCTGCTGCTTATATCACTTTCTGGTACCTGGCTTATGGAGGCTCCCTCCTCCTGTGGTTTATTTTCCTACATATGGCCTTGGATTCACTTCTCTGCATCTCCTTCCTTGTGAAAAGTGGTCCCTTTTTCTATTTGTAGAATTGCAGCAATTCTTTTCTCAGATCTCTGGTTGCACTCACAGGTGTTCAGAATGATTTGATAGATATCTAGCTGAATTCCAGGGACCAAACGAAACTAGGGTCCCCTACTCCTCCACCCTCTTACCTCTCTCTCCTCTCCCTCCTGATGGGCCACACCATGCTGCTGCTGTGATGGGAGAGCCTCACTCAGTCCCTCATTTTTCAAAATTATTTTGGCTATTCTAGTTCATCTGTCCTCCCATGTATATTTTAGAATTAACTTGTTTATATTTACAAAAATGCAGGTAGGAATTATATTGGTATTGCTTAAGCTACATATCAGAAATTTTGACATGTAGTAAGTTTATTTTTTGGGCACCTGGGTGGCTCAGTTGGTTAAGCATCTGACTTTGGCTCAGGTCATGATCTCAGAGTCCTGGGATTGAGCCCCATGTGGCTCTGTGCTTGTCAGGGAGTCTGCTTCTCCCTCACCCTCTCCCACCCACCTCATGCTCTCTCTCTCTCTCTCAAATAAATAAAGTCTTTAAAAAAATTCATTTTCATTCAGTTCACATATTTTCCAATTTCCCTCATGATTTCTCCTGTCACCCATAAGTAAAAGGTGTGTTGATTAATGTCCATATATTTGGATGAGTTTCTCCCAATATATTTTCATTATTGTTTTCTAATTTACTTACATTTTGTTCAGAGAACATTCCTTGTATAATTTTAAACCTCTTAAATTTCTAGACACTTGCTTCATAGACCAGCATAGTGAATTTTCCGTGTGCACTTGAAAAGAATCTGTGTTCTGGGGCATCTGGGTGGTTCAGTTGGTTAAGCGACTGGTTAAGAGACTGATTGTTGATTTGGGCTCAGGGCATGATCGCAGGGTCCTGAGATAGAGCCCTGCCTCAGACTCTATGCTGGATGTGGAGACTGCTTAAAATTCTCTCTCCCTCTCCTCCTCCTCTGCCCCCTGCTTGTGTGAACATGCTCTCTCTCTCTCTCAGAGAGAGAGCTACTGTTGGGTGTAATGTTTTATAAATGTCACATAAGTCAAGTTGGTTGATACTACAACTCAAGGCTTCTATATCTTTACTGATTTTCTATCTACTTGTTCCATCAATTAGAGAGGAGTGTGGAAATAATCCACAAATAATGGATTTACATATTTCTCTTTTTATCTGCCAGGTTTTTTTTTTACCTTGTGCTTAATGTATTTTTATTATCATATGCCCATGCAGTTAAGATTATTATGTTTTCTTGACAAAGTGACCCTTTTTTATCATTATGAAATGTCTATCTCTAACAGCATTTTTTTTGTCTTCAGTCAACTTCCTCTGATGTCAATTTAGCAATTTTCCTTTCTTACAGTTAGTGTTTATGTAGCTAACATTTACCATCCTAGTATCTTAATCTATATGACTTGCTTAAAGAATGTTTCTTATAGACACCATATGATTACACCTTACTTTTTAAACCGGTTTAATAATCTCTACCTTTAGTTGATGTATTCAAGCTATATAAATTTTTTATAATTATTTTTGTAGCTGGATCTAATGTGACCATCTTGCTCTTGGTTTTCTGTTTGTGTCATCTGCTCTTCATAACATTCTTTTTTCTATTTCTGTGCCTTCTTTGATTGAATATTTTTTTGACTTTATTTTGTCTTCTCTACTGGCTTACTATTAATACACTTTTTAAAAAAATCATTTAGTTGTTGGGCACCTGGGTGGCTCAGTGGGTTAAAGCCTCTGCCTTCGGCTCAGGTCACGATCTCAGGGTCCTGGGATTGAGGCTGAGCAGGGAGCCTGCTTCCTCCTCTCTCTGCCTGCCTCTCTGCCTACTTGTGATCTCTCTCTGTCAAATAAATAAATAAAATCTTTTTAAAAAATTGTTTCGTTGTTGCTCTGGGGTTTATAATATACATCATTAACTTGTTACATTCTGTTTTCAAATAGTATAGTATTTAATTTATTACCACTTCACATAAAACATGAGAACCTATTCTAGATATGCACATTAAGGTGAATTGGACTATAAGAGCATAAAATCTAGGATTTGTTCTACAGATATATCAAAAGCAAATTCGGATAAACAAAGCAGGAGTGGCAAAATCTTGATGTGTGCTGAATGTGGCTGATGGGAGTTCATAACTATACTCTTTCAAATTTTATATGTATTTGAAATCTTCCAGAACATTTTGATGAATTTTTTAAAGGCCTAGAAATTTTTATAGGTGATTTTACAAATTTACTTTTTTTTTTTTATTTGACAGAGAGAGATTACAAGTAGGCAGAGAGGCAGGCAGAGAGAGAGGAGGAAGCAGGCTCCCTGCTGAGCAGAGAGCCCGATGCGGGCCTGGATCCCAGGACCCTGAGATCATGACCTGAGCCGAAGGCAGAGGCTTTAACCCACTGAGCCACCCAGGCGCCCTACTTTCAAATGAATACTGAAAATCAAAGAGAAAAAAAGAAAAGAAGATGAGGGGGGAAAAGAGAAGGAAGCAGAAGAGAACAGGCAGGGCAAGAGTGACTTACCTATCAGGCACTATGCTTCTTTATCAGTGGTAGAAATTTGAGTTTTATTAATTTGTCCTTTAGCTTGAAGGGAAAGTCTTAGTGTGCTGCCAGACTGTTGTGCCGCTAAAAATATCCCCAATGTGGCAGGCCTCTAAATTTAATTTATGGATCTTTTCTCCCATATTCTGACATGCATTCACAATACTTGCCATTTCTTGTTCTCTAGATTTGGTTAACATGCTTCCATCAACATGGTGGGCCAGTGTGATGTTCTGAGGAGTGTCAAGATGATCAAATTATTTTCATACTGTATTTTAAAGAGAAGAGTTAACATAGTTTTGAAGCAAGATTTTGGATATATCCAGGCATACTTCATTTTCTTTGTTTGCCTTTCTTTATTGCACTTTGCAGATTACTTTATTTTTATTTCCTTATTTATTTATTTATTTTAACAAATTGGTTTGTGGCAACCCTGCACTGAGCAAGTCTGTCAGCACCATTTTTTCTAACACCATTTCGTGGTCACTTCATGTCTCTGTATCACATTTTTGTAATTCTGGTAGTATTTTAAACCTTTCATTATTATAGTTGTTATGATGATCTGGGATCAGTGATCTTCGATGTTACTGTTGTAATTGTTTTGGGATGTCATGAACTGTGTCCATTTAAGATGGTGAACTTAGTTGATAAAGTTTTGTGTTTTCTGACTGCTCCACTGTCCAGCCACTCCCCTATCTTATTCCCTCTTCTTGGGCCTCCCTAATCCCTAAGACACAACAATGTTGAAATTAGGCTAATTAATAACTTTACACTGACCTCTAAGTGTTCAAGTGAAAGGAAGAGTTTCACGCCTCTCATTTTAAATCAAAAGCTGGAAATGATTAGGCTTAGTGTAGAAAGCATGTTGAAAGCTGAGACAGACCAAGAGCTAGACCTATTGTACTGAACAATCAAGTTGTGAATGCAAGGGAAAAGTTCTTAAAGAAAATTATAAATGCTACCTCAGTGAATACACAAATGAAAGAAATAAAACAGCTTTATCTCACTTATCTTCCTGAATGCTTTCTCCTGCACCATGGAGGATTATTCCAAAGCATGTTTCACATGACTTTTTAGAGAATTCACAGGGGATGACCCCACAATGGAAACTTGCTCATTAATATACTCCTTCCTCATTGTGCTTCCCAAATTAACTAACTCCACCTAAATACTGGTCTTGGTGTCTGCTTTTTGGAGGACCCAAATTAAGACAGTAGGTAAGACACTCCATGTTTGTTATAAGGAGGCTAAGTTCTACCCACTAATCTTGATATAATTGACTGATCCAGTCCTGGTGAACTCAACTAACATAAAATAACAATGCAGCTTTTCCTTAAGTTAGAAATATTGCAAAAGGTGTGACTTCTTGTAAAAATTTAAAAGTAAAATAATGTGACTCTAACAAATTAATTTTAAAATAGAACACAGAATCTTAATTTACTGCCAAAACAGTGAACAGTGGCTTATTAAAAAAAATAAATTGGGACAACTGACTAGCCAATTGAAAAAACATATGGTTGGACTCCTATTTCATTCCTTATAACAAAATAAATTCCAGATGTAAACATTAAATCTGAAGCCAACATAATCACAGAAAATAAAAAGGATTCTCTCAAAGTAATCTCAAGCAAAAATATAAACCCGGTAAATAGAATAGATTGATAAATTTGACTATAATCAAATTTAGCCTTGTTTTTTGTTGTTGTTTTTACAAAAACAATTTCAAAAGAGAATTAATAAATTGGAGCAATTGCCTTTTCTCTCTATACGGACATATATACTTAAAATGTGAATCTTTCTCTGACTTATCTTCTAAAACCAGGTTTAATCAGATTGTTTTCTTGGTTCATCGTTCCCTGTTTCTATGGTTCCACTAGACAACCTTTTCCTCTCTCTGTCCCTGGCTGACACATTGTTAGACTCTCTCCTCATCTATTCCTGGAGTGCATTAAAGAGATGACCACAGAGTGACAGGAGCACACAAGTAAAATACCTAATGTTTCACAAGGAAATGCTTTTCCAAAAATAAGACGTTTGACCTCTATTGAGAGAAAAATAAGAGTTTCCCAGGACAATGGAGTGGGGGAAGGTGGTAAACAGCATTTTGGGAATGGGAATTGCATGTATAGATGTGCAGTCATGACATGGTCAAGTGTATTCAAAATAGAAAATTGCCAGAGGATGCAACATGTGCAAAGCATAATGGAAAATTATATCAGAAATGTTGTCTGACTCAATTTACAAAAAGTGGCATTCAGAAGTTATCTGGACCATATACAGAAGGTGTCTGATTAGGCATGTGTTTTCAAGAGACAGGATTTCCAAAAACACTGAGTATAGACTAAGAAGAAGATAAATTGGGGCAAAAACTGGGCAGTACCAAAGGGAGCATTATAAATACAAATATTTTAAATATTTAAAGTTGAATTTTGAGCAAGAACTGCTTTGAATATTTAAAATATGTGCATTTATAAGCTCCCTTTGGTACTGCCTAGTTTTATCCCCAGTTTGTCTGAATGGGAAGAAATCAGAGAGGGAGACAAATCATATGAGATCCTTGATTCTGGGAAACAAACTGAGGGTTGCTTCCCAAGAGAAGAAAGGGAGATTGGTGGGGGGATGGGGTAACTGGGTGGTGGGAATTAAAGAGGACATGATATGGTGAGCACTGGGTGTTATAGTCAACTAATGAGTCATTGAACATTATATCAAAAACTAATGATGTACTATACCTTGGCTCATTGAGTTGAAGTTAATTAATTAATTAAATTAAAAAGAGGACTAAAGTATTATTTTTACTTTTCCTAATCAATTTAATGCAATTAACCCATTCAAATTAATTATTTCATTCAAATATTTATTCTGTATTGGACATTGTTCTAAGTATTGGGGTACAACTGCAAAACAGATAAAAACAACCTTGACCTCATAGAGATTATATTCTGATATTCAAAGCAAATACTTCACAAGCATATCCAAACTGCCAAATTAAAGCAAAGAGAGCAGACAAGACTGGCTAGGAAGCACAGAAGGAAGAGGGTAAGGAGTTTTTATTAAACAAATAATTTGTTTATACTTTAACAAAAGTTCATTTCTTTCTCTCTTTTGGTTATCATATAAACCCAAGAGGAGGGGTGGGATAAACCTTATTATAATTTTCCCTTTCAGATTTTGGAGCAGAATGTTAGAAACACTTGAGTAATTTCTTCTCCTTTTTACATCTCTTTTAATAGCAGTAGGCACTGTTGCTACAGGGAATTCCATCCTGCATATAGCCATCTTCCGGGCACTGATGGGATATCCCATTGCACCACTCTGGAAGGTCATATTTATTGACCTGATGTCTACAGAGTTCCCCTGATGACATGAATTCAGCAGTCCATTTGTTCTGTGCTTATCACTGGGAAAATATTTCCATGATTCCAAATCCCAATCCCAGTCAAAATTACAGAAGTACCCAACTGCTGATAAATGGAACAGCAAGTTCTTAACTGCTGAGCTACCCAGGAGACCCTGGAACAGTAAGTTCTTGTCAACAACAAGAAATACATTCTCTGCACCTTTGAGAGGTTATTTTGGAAGTAAATGAAGTCTGGATCCTCAGATGCCTGTCTCCTGCCTTTCTTATGAGTCATATTTGTGCTCAAAAAACAAAACAAAACAAAACAAAACAAGGGACGCCTGGGTGGCTCAGTGGGTTAAAGCCTCTGCCTTCGGCTCGGGTCATGGTCTTAAGGTCCTGGGATCGAGCACCACATTGGGTTCCCTGCTCAGCGGGGAGCCTGCTCCTCCTCTCTCTCTGCCTGCCTCTCTACCTACTTGTGATCTCTCTCCCTCTCTGTGTCAAATAAATAAATAAAATCTAAAAACAAAAACAAAACAAACAACAACAAAAACACAAAGAGGGCTAACTTGGAGGAAATGGAGCTTTATTTGCTGCTTAAAACAATGAACAGTTGATAGGAAGATGTTAGGAATTACCTTTGCTTAATGGCAATGTTTCTGATGTTTCTGATACTGACAAGGGAAGGTCGCTGCGTTTTTCTGTACACTGTCAGAAATGTGCTTAGTTTCAGGCATGTAATAACATTCCACTGCAAACAGACTAACACTTATGCATAGGATATTAAATTAGAGGCATTTTCCTAACCTGCAGACTGAGCCTTAGTCTCCTTGGGACGAAAATGTTTTCGAAGGTACAAAAATACAGCAGTTGACAGTAAAAACAAAACAGACAAAATAAGACTCACAACTAGTAGCAAGGAAACTTTTTTGGCAAATGCTGGGCCACTGTCAACACTACCTCCGTAGCCTCTGTGCAGGCAATAGGGTGGGGACCACCCATAGTCACAGTGGCAGTGATGTTTATTATTGCAGACCCCCCTCATGTTGCAGGTCTCAGCCAGGCAGACTTGTGACAAGAGAGACAAACTGACACACTTCTTGTGTATGCAGATCTTTCCTGGACCACACATGGTGCCATCTTTTACTTCACCAACATCAGGTGTATCCATTCCTAAATGATAGTCAGTGCTCCAGCAGGTGACACCATTGACGTGAGTTTGCCGCAAAGTAGAGTGATCTCTCAGATGGGGAATATCTCTCACATTCTCACACTGCACTCTCCCACAAAAGATATCCGAGGTATTACATTTTAGGTATGTCGTGCCATTTATACCACAGTGGCCAAAGTGGTTTCCCAGGGAGTTGATTTCTTTATAGCAACTCTGAGGTGCACTCTTTGCACCTTCACCAAAAATCTCCCTGCACTGTTCGTCATGGTTATTACATCTCTTTTGATAGCAGTAGGCATTGTCACCACAAGGAATCCCGTCCTGCACATATCCATCTTCTGGGCACTGATGGGATGTCCCATTGCACCACTCTGGAAGGTCACATTTATTGACCTGATGTCTACAGAGTTCCCCTGATGGCATGAATTTACAGTCTTTGCAACAAAGCCCAAAAGCACAAGCAGCCGCAGGCCTCAGAGTGCAGTTCAACAGACAACAGGGATCTTGTGCACACTGCTTTATAGATCCACAGTCACATTCTTCTTCTCCTTCAACTATACCATTCCCACAGCGCTTCAACATAAAGACTTCTCCTGGACGTGGAATGTTGTGCAGACATGATCCCTGGTTTAAAGTAGTTTTTGTAAAATCTATATAACTGCAATTGGTGAATTTCTGTCCTGGTACTCTGATAGCATTCATGATGCAACCACTTTCCTCACATAAACAGAATTCTCCATCATGCTGCATACCCAAAGTATGTCCTAACTCATGGGCCACAGTGAGGGCAAAAAGAGACCAGGAGTCTCCTTGGAAATTATTAACCCCACAATCAATAGGAGGACGACATATCCCTGCAATATAGGCTATACCAAGTACACTTATAAGTGAATTTTTTATGAAAAAATGTGCAACATCATACTGTAGCTGGGAAAGACTGATTTGTTTCCACTGAGAGAAATCCTCCAGAACCTGTTCTATGCTTATCATTGGGAAAACATTTCCTTGATTCCAAATCTCAATCCCAATCAAAATCACATAAGTACCTAATTGCTGATAAATGGAATCCACTATGTTGACAACAAGAAATACATCCTCCTGCACCACTGAGAAGTTGCTTTGAGAATAAATTAAGAAATGGTGATCTACCACCACAACCAGCTCTAGAAACCATGAGTGGGTCCACCATTTATCATTAGAATTTTGTTTCAAAGTTGACTTCTTAACCTCTTCAAATTTCAACTGTTGGAGTGCTATCTCCTTCTTCGTTAAGCCACATCTCATAGGTGGGAATTTTGTCTCATTAGTGTTTACCTCATAAACCAAGTGTTCAAATTTGGTAGAGTCCCTGATGGGCTCAATTTCATAAGCAAGGTCATTAATCTGTATCATTCCTCGAAAACCTCCAGAACAGGTACTGAGGGCAACTAGGGACTCAGGGATTCCTTCCACATGACCATGATAGTAGCAGTCATCAGGAACAAAAGGCTGATCCTGGAGGAGGGCATGCTGGTCTGTGTGTGTGAACACTGGGAGGTGTCTGGAAACCAAGAGCTTCTTGACCCTCATATGGACAACATGTCTCCAGCCCCCAAACTGCAGGCTGTAGGAGAGCCAGCCTGGAGTTTTTGCACTTCTGCCTCTACTAGTCACCTTCATGGGGGTCACCACTTCTGGGGATCTGAGGTGTTGAGAGGGCCCAGCCTGAGAGAAGCCAGAAGGGGGTAGAGACATTCCAACCCAGAACAGCAGGAGAACAACTCTCATGAGCACCTCAGCCTCACCAGTCACCATTATGGAGCTGCCATTACAGAGCCATCTGTCCAGAGAAAAAGCATGTGGCACTGCTGGTCTAGTTGCTTCAAACTGGTCATTGTGTAGAGCTGACTTTTAAGGATCTGTGTCCTGGCAGAGCTGAACATCAGAGCTGCAGTGCTGAAATTGAAAACAAAAGGGTGGGGAGGTGATGGGATTGGTTAAGGAAAGTGGGAAAGAATCAAATGACAAAATGGCAATTAGTGAATTAAGAAAATGCTTTGGATTTTCTTTCAATAAATGGAGGTGGGAATTTAGAGAGATATAGATAAGACAATATTGGCCATATGTTGATAATTGTGAAAGTCGGATGATAAGTACTTGGGTTTTCATTATACAATTATCTCAATCCATGTAGGGGGTATGAAAATCTACACAATAAAAAGTTAAAGCAGAACTAAATAGACTCCAGAGTAGGGGGCTCTGTATCTCAATTTGTCTAAGATCATGTTGGTTCATGCCTGTTGCCCCTGCATAACTATTGACACTTGCCCCTTTTGGCTATCAAAACTGGAGAGATCAAAAACAATCACAGCTATTATGTCAGTTTGCATTGGTCTTATTATTTGCTTGAATCTTTCTTTACCACAAGTTATTTAATTGTCTCCTGGCTGTATTTGCCTTCATAACTCTACTGGACTACAAGGTCACTGAGTGCAGGGTTTATGATTTTAACTCCTTTTAGTATCCCCTATAACACCTAGTATAGTTCTTTATACAATGAAAAATGAAAAAAATGTGGAGAGAGTGCTGGAGTACTTGGATTATAGACGAATGCTACTTAAAATATATTGTATTTAATTATTATTTTTAGAAGACGAAAAAGATTCATAAAAAGCAGACATCTTTTAAAAGAATGGGGAGAACATTTATCTGTTACCTGTAAAAGAGTATCAGACAAAAGAAAATGCCCTATGAAAAGAAGATGAGAATCCAAAAAGTTTAAAGGCTTGGGAAGAAGAACTCTGTCTTTTTAGGACAGAATCACAGAGTGCCTGAAATTTTAGGATTGCCAGGGAAAATTCCTAATGTTTGCTCAAATTTACCAGCAGCTTTAAACAGTGGGTAATTTCTGTACCTGGCATGCACTGTGACTAGTAACACTCATCCATTTCTATATATATTAAACAAGTATTTGTATGTTTGGGGCATGTAAAGTATAGGACATTGGGCAGATACTAGGGATCTAAAATAAAAATAGAGAGCATTAAAGAAATTATCAATTTAGTTTTGATAATTTTTGTTTGAAAAAATTCAGAAATTTGTGGTAGGAACAAGAATGAGCTTTAAGGGGCCTCTAAGATTTTACTTAATATTTTTAAATGTTTTGTGCCATTTTGGTGGGGAGAGTATCATGGACTTCATCTCGTCTCAGCTGAGTGACAAAAGTGAGGCTAAGAAGCACTGAGTTTGTGGAAAAACAGACAATCAGACCATTATAATATGACCTGAACCAGATTAATCTAAGGCTAATAAAGGTTATGATTTAGGGACTCTTAATATGTAGGCCTCCATAAACTCCTGGGAGGTTTTTAGCAATGCAATTTATGAAAGTCATCAATATAAAAGTGTTCAAATTAGCCGCTACACGGGAAAATTTGAAATGCCTTGAAATACTATAACTCCTAGGTAAAAGACTTGATAAAGGTTTTCTGAAATTCAATTGTTTGTGTAATTATTTTGTTACCAATAACAAGTTGTAAGGTTGAATTTTTTCAAACAAATAGAACAAAACCTGGATTAATTCTGCCACATACTTTTTCTACTTCTATATCAAAACTACCATACATTATTACTGCAGGGGGAAAAAATCTCAAAACAATGTGTGTGAAAATCTTAAAAATGAACAATCAGAACTGGAGTGGTTTGTCTTGGCTCCCCACCCTAAGAAATGGAGACCAGAAGTCAGCTGATATTTCAGACCCTCCTATGCTTTATCGCCCTTTTCTTCATTCTCCCGGACATTGCATTTACGCATCCCTAATATTCTGAGTTTCCTTATTTATATATAGGTGTCAGCTGAAAATACATTCTGATTGCCTTTCAATCACAGATTTAAATAGTTAACTAGGGCACGTGGGTTGCTCAGTGGGTTAAAGCCTCTGCCTTCTGCTCAGGTCATGATCTCAGGGTCCTGTTCGGCAGGGACCCTGCTCCCTTCTCTCTCTGCCTGCCTCTCTGCCTACTTGTGATCTCTCTCTATCTGTCAAATAAATAAATAAAATCTTTTTAAAAATAAACAAATAAATAGTTAACTAGGCTTCCTCTTTTCCTTTTTAATATACATTATTTAAGTTTATTATTTACTCTAGATTTGCTATGCTGGTAGATGGGGAGGACATGTTAACCTGAACAATATCCTTAGCGTTAACCTGCCTTGGATCCATCTAATGGATAGGCACTTTATTCCAAGGTGCAAATAGCTCACAAGGGAACAGCAAAGTTCATAGACAAATTCAACTATATGAAAACTTCCAAAGACAAAGATTTCTGAGTTGGGTGAGATCCTAACTTCCAAATTTTCTCTCTGTAGCTTCCTTTGTATGTTTGTTATTTATTACGGAATGGAAATTGTTATGGATGGGAGGATGGAAAGTGAGAAGAGCCAATAGAAATAGAGTGTTGTAGAGAAGGGAGCTAAGCTCTATAAACCATGTCCTATCATTAATTTTTTTCTTAGAGCTCATCTTGAGAACAGACAATAGGGAAATTCTTCAAAGAATCTTTGAGCCATACTCATTGTCTGCATTATATTATTCCCAGGATCTCAGAGACCCAAACTCCTAAAGGAACATCACCCTCCATTAATGCTGTGAAGTAGTGTCATTAAAAAATCCATATTCTCTAACATTATTGGAATCCCAAAATAGACACTAGCCCTCCTCTACATGGTTTATCAACTCTTCCTTTCCCTACAGCTATTTCAGATTCCTAAAGACCTCTACCTGTGCATTTCCCCTCTTACCCCATCATGCTATATGCACTGTTTTCCCATATGTCTGTCAATGTCTGACTTGTTAGATAGTCATGAAATCAACTTAATGGGTCCTAACCTGCAGTTTTTTCTTTAAAGAAACTGAATAAAAACATCAGAAGACATTCCTAGAAATTCCTTAGCAACTCATATCTATGGTGCCAAAATTTGGAGGTGTTTGTGTATGTGTGGTCACTGGATCACAATATAAAATGGATTTCTTACTCTTCAACACAATAAAAAATATATATCTATAGTGATGGCAAATCTAAAGACAAATGCTTTCTAGGATTTTCACCATCACAAACTTATCTGAACCCATATCCATTTCTACCTCTCTTCTATCCCACTCCATATCCCAGGCCCAGCAGAATCCTTCTCCAGATTCAGTTCCGTATCACATCTCTTAACTATATGTGGACTGATTCTATTAATGTTCCCTACTTTCAATCTTTGTTCCTTATTGGCAGTTAGAGTAACCAACTTGTTCTGGTTTACCCAGAACTGTTCTGGTCTTAAAACTGAAAGCGCCATATCCCAGCAATTCCCCCACTCCGAGGCAAACTGGACCAGTTGGTCACTTTATCTGCAGCACCTTACCCCCGACCCATGCTCATAAAGGAAGACAAAACAAAAATTAAGAAACTTCACATTATCCAAGGTACTACTCTGGGTACCAGCTCGTGCAGAGACCCAAACTTGACAGATGACTTACCAACAGAAGAAACTATTGTTTTCATGCCTTTTTCTTTCTTGATGGTTTGTTCCACACTTACAAATGAACGAAGATTGGTAGCTGACCTCACATAACAAAGGGAAACAGAAGCCCTCCTCCTTTTATCTCTGAGGTGACAAAGTTCTAGATTTAGTTGCTTAGCAACAAGGATCTTTCACTTCAGAAACAATTGGCTGTCAAGGATATTTTGCTCTGGCTCCATTATTTATATCTATACATAGACCCATGTATATCTATACAACTTCAATATAATTGGAATTGGATAGCCTCCTCAGCTCCATTCTATGTCCTCCTACAGTGTAGCTTCATTTCTGTTTCATAATTTTGCTCATATTACTGTGTTGGCCTAGACTGTATAATTCACTTTTCACAGTGGAACTAAATTATATAGTAACTCCATTCCAGAACCCTGAGATTATGACCTGAGGTGAGGGCAGAGGCTTTAACCCACTGAGCCACCCAGGCACCCAGCTGCCCCTATTTTTAACTTTTTGAGGAAACTCCATGCTGTTTTCCAGAGTGGCTGCCCCAGTGTGCATTCTCACCAACAGTCTAAGAGGGTTCCCCTTTCTCCACATACTCATCAATATCTGTTGTTTCCTGATTTGTTAATTTTAGCGATTCTGACTGGGAAACCCCTCTGTCTTAAGAAAGATACATTTAAAAAAGTCTTGTCTGCAACTGAACTCGGTGGGTAAAATTTGCCTTTATTCCAGAGATGATTAACTGAAAAAAGCCTGTCCCAAGAAAAGAAAGAGAGGGAAAATACAGAAGCCCAGTCCTGGAAAAGTGTTAGTAGCAAGACTAGAACACTTGCTTCTGATAGGACAATATCCTGGGAGAAATAGAGTTGGGGAAGGATTGAAGGCTTCTAAAAGTAGTTTTGGCTTGATCTCTCTTGCTGAAAAAAGGAGTAATATTAATTTCTTTTAAAAATAGCATTAAGGACTTCTGGTTCTAGAAAAGATAAACACTCTTATCTTTATTGCTCTTGCTCAGTTCAAGTTAAAACACAAACTTTATATATAAAACAAACATAAGAAAGTTCAGAAAGATGGAGCAAATACAAACCAGCTAAGGACATTGGGACCTAAGGAACAGCATGGCAGTGATTTCTCCCCATTTTCTTTTACTCCCATTGCAGTCTGGAGAAGACTACAAGCTTGAAATAAAATAGACAAGGCCACAAAAAGACACCCCCCCCAAAAAAAAGCCCAAATCAAGTTTACTCTCCCTAACCAGAGGACCAAGAAATGAGCACCCTAGACAGAAACCTTTTAGAAAATAACTAGTCCTACTCCAGCCAAATTTCATTGGAAAAATTGTAGCCCCACATGTATCCTTATTGCCATAGGCCACATGAGGGTCTTAAGCATCCAATCACACCCACTTCTAATAAGGTGCCTCACTCAGCCCCTGCACTGGAATGGTGTCTGAGAAAGTCAAATAGAGACTTTCATTCTCACCACGTAGTATTGAGGACCCCATTCAACAATTAGTGGAGGCCACTTAGGCAACAATAATGAACTGTCCTTTAACCTCACAGCATGGCTGATGTCAGAAGAGGCCAAGAGGGGCAAGAGTGAATTTCCACAGCTTAACAGTATGAACTTCTTCCTCTTGGCATGTCAGTTGAAACCTGGATATCTACCACTATCTAGCAATAACAATGCAATGCTTACTCTGATAGTTCAGTATCAGAGAGGGACTGCTATTTAAATAGGATCTCGAACCCTCCAAATATACCACCCAAAATGTTCAGAATAAAATGGAAATTTACCTGTCATACAAAGAACTAGCGAAGTTTCAACTTAAATGAGAAAAGACAATCTGTAGATACCAATTCTGAGATAATGCAGATGTTGAAATTATCTGAGAAGGGTTTTGAAGCATCATCCTAAAGATGCTTCAATGGACAATAAGAAAAATGATTAAAACAGTTGAAAAATAAAAATTTGGAGAAAAATAAAGTCTCACTAAAGAAATATAAGAGAGAGAGAGAGAGAAAAATATAAGAGAGAAAAAACCAAATAATGAAAATTTTATAACTGAAAAATACAAGAAACCTAAAAACAAAAAGTCACTGGATGGTCTCAACAACAAAATAGAGAGTTCTAGTAATATGAGGGTGGAGTCTTTTGGGTTTTCTACATAAAGTATGACATCTGTGAAGAGAGAGAGTTTAACTTTTTTGATGATTCAGATGCCTTTTATCTCTTTTTGTTGTCTGATTGCTAAGGCCAGGACTTCCTCTTTTTATTTTATTTTATTTTATTTTTTCTGTGTTCCAAGATTCATTGTTTATGCACCATACGCAGCGCTCCATGCAATACGTGTCCTCCTTTATACCCACCACCAGGCTCACCCATCCCCCCATCCCCCCACCCCTCTTCCCTCCAAAACCATCAGTTTGTTTCTCAGAGTCCACAGTCTCTCATGGTTCATCTCCCCCTCTGATTTACCCCAATTCACTTTTCCTTTCCTTCTCCTAATGTCCTCCATGTTATTCTTTATGCTCCACAAGTAAGTGAAACCATATGATAATGGACTTCCTCTGCTTGACTTATTTCACTCACCATAATCTCCTCCAGTACCGTCCATGTTCATACAAAAGCTGGGTATTCATCCTTTCTGATGCTGGGTACCCACGGAATGGGAGAAGATATTTGCAAATGACACTACAGACAAAGGGCTGATATCCAAGATCTATAAAGAACTCCTCAAACTCAACACCAAAAAACCCCCACAGATAATCATGTCAAAAAATGGGCAGAAGACATGAACAGACACTTATCCAAAGAAGACATACAAATGGCTAACAGACACATGAAAAAATGTTCATCATCATTAGTCATCAGGGAAACTCAAATCAAAACCACATGGCGATACCACCTTACACCAGTTAGAATGGCCAAAATTAACAGGACAGAAAACAACAAGCGTTGGAGAGGATGTGGAGAAAGGGGAACCTTCTTGCACTGTTGGTGGGAATGCAAATTGGTACAGCCACTTTGGAAAACAGTGTGGAGATTCCTCAAAAAATTAAAAATAGAACTACCCTATGACCCTGCAATTGCACTTCTGGGTATTTGCCCCAAAGATACAGATGTAGTGAAAAGAAGGGCCATATGCACCCCAACGTTCATAGCAGCAACGTCCACAATCGCCAAACTGTGGAAAGAGCCAAGATGCCCTTCAAAAGATGAATGGATAAAGAAGATACAGTCCATATATACAATAGAATATTACACCAGGACTTCTAATACTATGTTGAACAATAGTGGTTAGAGTGGGCATCCCTGTCATGCTCCTGACCTTAAGGGAGAAGTTCTCAGTTTTTCCCCATTGAGAATGATATTTGCTGTGGGCTTTTCATAGGTAGCTTTTATGATATTGAGGTATGTTCCCTCTATCCCTATACTTTGAAGAGTTTTAAGAAAGGATGCTGTATTTTGTCAAATGCTTTTTCTGCCTCAATTGAGAGGATCATATGTTTCTTGTCTCTTCTTTTATTAATGTGATCTATCATGTTGATTGATTTGTGAATGTTGGACCACCCTTGCACCCGAGGAATAAATCCCCCTTAGTCATGGTGAGTAATCCTTTAAATGTCCTTGGATCCTATTGGCTAGGATCTTGAGTATTTTGGCATCCATGTGCATTAGGTATATTGCTCTACTGGTATATTGGTATATTCCCCTTTTTGATGGGGTCTTTGTCTGGTTTTAGGATCAGGGTAACACTGACCTTATAGAATGAGTTTGGAAGTTTTCATTCCATTTCTATTTTTTGAAACAGTTTCAGTAGAATAAGTATTATTTCTTCTTTAAATGTTTGGTAGTGGGACGCCTGGGTGGCTCAGTGGGTTAAAGCCTCTGCCTTCAGCTCAGGTCATAATCTCAGGGTCCTGGGATCGAGCCCCGCATTGGGCTCTCTGCTCAGCAGGGAGCCTGCTTCCTCCTCTCTCTCTCTCTCTGCCTGCCTCTCTGCCTACTTGTGATCTCTCTCTGTGTCTCAAATAAATAAATAAAGTCTTAAAAAAAAACAACAACAAATGTTTGGTAGAATTCCCCTGGGAAGCCATCTGGCCCTGGACTCTTGTTTTTTGGGGAGGTTTTTGATTACTGCTTCAATTTCCTTGCTATTCATCTGTTTAGATTTTCTTTCTTCCTGTTTTGGTTTTGGTAGTTTATAAGTTTCCAAGAAGGCATCCATTTCTTCCAGATTGTCTAATTTGTTGGCATATAGTTGCTCATAGAATTTCCTTAGTGTTGGTCGTGATTGCTCCCCCTTTCATTCATTATTTTATTAATTTGGGGCCTTCCTTTGTTCTTTTGGATAAGTCTGGACAGAGCTTTGTCAATCTTATTAATTCTTTCAAAGAACCAGCTTCTAGTTTTGTTGATCTGTTCTACTGTTCTTCTCGTTTCTACTTTGTTGATTTGTGCTCTAATCTTTATTATTTCTCTTCTCCTGCTTGGTTTAGGCTTTATTTGCTGTTCTTTCTCCAGGTCCTTTAAGTATAAGGTTAGCCTGTGCATTTGGGATTTTTCTAATTTGGGAGAGGCTTGGATGGCTATGTACTTCCCTCTTAGGTCTGCCTTTGCAGTATCCCATATGTTTTGGACCAATGTTTATTCATTTTCATTGTTTTCAATGAATTTTTAAGTTCTTCTTTAATTTTCTGGTTGACCCAATCATTCTTTAGCAGGATGCTCTTTAACTTCCAAGTGTTTGAGTTCCTTCCAAATTTCTTCTTGTGATTGAGTTCCAGTTTCAAAGCATTGTGGTCTGAAAATATTCAGGGAATAATTTCAATCTTTTGGTATTGGTTGAGACCTGAGTTAGACCCAGCATGTGATCTATTCTAGAGAAATTTCCATGTGCACTTGAGAAGAATGAGTATTCTGTTGTTTTAGGGTGGAATGTTCTGTATATATCTACATAGTCCATCTGGTCCAGTGTGTCATTCAAAGCTCTTGTTTTTTTGTTGATCTTCTGCTTAGATGATCTGTCCTTTGCTGTGAGTGGATGTTGAGGTCTCCTACTATTAATGTATTATTATCAACATGTTTCTTTATTTTGGTTATTAATTGGTTTATATAATTGGCTTCTCCCATCTTGGGGGCATAGATATTTACAATTATTAGATCTTCTTGTTGGGTAGACCCTTTAAGTATAATATAGTGTCCCTCTACAACCATATGCCAACAATAATATAGTGTCCCTCTTACTAGAGTCTTTGGTTTAAAATCTAGTTTGTCTGATATGAAGATTGCTACCCCAGCTTTCTTTTGAGGTCCATTAGCATGGTAAATGGTTCTCCATCCCCTCACCTTCAATCTGGAGGTATCTTTAGGTTCAAAATGAGTCTCTTGTAGACAGAATATGGATGAGTCCTGTTTTTTCTTTTTTTATCCAATCTGGAACCTGTGTCTTTTGATTGGGGCATTCAGCCCATTTACAATCAGTAACTATAGAAAGATATGAATTTAGTGCCATGGTATCACCTGTAAAGTCTCTGTTTCTGTAGATTGTCTCTGTTACTTTCTGGTCTATGTGACTCTTGGGGTCTCTCTTCACTTACAGAATCCCCCTTAATAGTTTTTGCAGTGGCTTCTTTCAGTTTCTTCCTGTCCTAAGAGCTCTTTATCTCTCTGTCTAATCTGAATGATAGCCTTGCTGGATAAAGGATTCTTGGCTGCATGTTCTTCTCATTTAGTACCCTGAATATGTCTTGCCAGCAGTTTCTGGCTTGCCAGGTTTCTGTGGATAGGTCTGATGTTATTCTGATGTTCCTCCCTCCACACATAAGCAACCTCCTCTTCATAGCTACTCTCAAGATAGATTCTTTGGCTGTAAGATTTGCAAGATTCACTATTATATGTTGGGGTGTTGATCTATTTTTATTGATTTTTGGAGGGATCCTCTCTGCCTCTTGGACTCAAATGCTTATTTCCTTCATCAGACTGGGGAAGTTCTCAGCTATGATTTGCTCAAATATATCTTCTAGCCCTCTCTCCACCAACTTGGGCATCCCAGTAATTCTGACATTGGAATGTTTCATGGCATCATTAATCTCTACAAGCCTTTTTTCATGGGCTACTAGCTGCCTGTCTCTATTTTCAACTTCCTCCCCTTCCATCAGCTTATTGTCTAGATCACTTATTCTCTCTTCTGCCTCATTGGTCTTAGCTTTTAGAGTATCCACTTTAGACTGCATCTCATTCATAGCATTTTTAAGTTCGGCCTGGTTAGATCTCATTTCTGCCCTTAGAGGTTTTATATGGTCACTTATGCTTTTTTCAAGCCTAGCTATTAACTTTATGATTGCTATCCTGAATTCTCTCTCTGACACCTTACTTATATCCATGTCAATTAGTTCTGTGGCAGAGAACACTGCCTCCAGTTCTTTTCTGTGTGAGTTCCTCCTTCTTGTCATTCTGTCCAGGGAGTGATGGGTGGGCAAATGAACAGAGTCCAAAATATCAACCACAACCCAAGCAAGATGCACCCTAGCAAAATCCAGAATGATCAGAAGCCACCACAGATAAACAAAGCCAAAATGAAACATAAAATAAAATTTTAAAAAGGGGAAGAGGGACTATAATCTCACAGTGTGGATAAAGCAGGGTGTTCCACTTGTTCCTGGGTGACTTTTGGTCTGTGTGTTAGAAGACACAACATCCCAAAATTGCACAAAAGTAAAACTTATATAAAGACAAAATTGGATAGAGTGAAAAAAGGACTAAAATGAAGCATATATCTATAAAAAATGTAGATGTGAAAAAATGCAAGTTAAAAAGTGACTATGAAATATAAGTTGGTATAATAAGCAACTAGTTGAAATGAGAAAAAGGTAAAAAGAAAAAAAGAAAAAAGCCTAAGAAAAAGAAGAAAAAGAAAGGAGAATTTTATCTGAAAAATAAATGAGTCATGAGGCAACACCTGGAGCTCAATACACTATTTTCCCCTGGTGATTGAATTTTACAGTCTTGTGGGATCTGTAGGTTTGTCTTCCACCCGTTCTTCCAGACTGTTCTGGGGGAGGGGCCTGCTGTGCTGTTTCTCAGGTATCCCTGCGTGGGTGGAGCTGTCCTATCTGCTGGCAGAGGGATGTGCTCAGTGCAAACTGGTCCTCTATGTGTCTTTTCTTCCCTGGAGGCTTTCCACGCCTCTTCAGAGGATCATAGCAAAAATGGCCATACCCAAACCTCTGGCAGAGAGCAGAAAGATCCCTCTATTTAATAAACCATCTGGGACAGTCACCATTCTTGTATGCCCCCAAAACCGCAGCCTCCGGAGGTGCACGCCGACTGCAACTCTCACAGAGGTAGTCCCAGGGGCCCAGAAGTACCACTGCCCTTTCTGACTCTAAAACCGAGAGCACCTGCAGGCTCATGTGTGCACCCAAAGCTCCTGGATCATGTCTGGGTGCCACCCTAAGGTCCTTTCCAGGCTGCTACAGCCCTGCAAGCTTTTGCCCTATTATGGGAGCTGGTTCCAGTCTTTTTCAGGCTGCTCAGGAAAAGAGTGATTACCTACCAGCTGGGCTTGTGGTTTATGGCAACCTGAACTGAGAGTCCCCTCCTGGGCTTGCTGAACCTGCTTCCTGGCTCCACCAGTTCAGGCACCCCCATTTGCTCTGTGATTCATTGGATCCCTAGACCACAATGTCTCTTACTAGAACAGATTTCTAAAGGCTCTGATTTTGCACTCCAGTGTTATATCACTTTTCAGGAGCCAGCTTATAGAGGCTCCCTCCCCCTTCTGTTTATCTTCCAATATTTCCCTGCAGATTCATGACTCTACATGTCCTACCTTGCAACAAGCAGTCGTTTTTCTGCTTGTAGAGATCCAGATATATATTTTTTCATCTCAGGCTGATTTTGTGGGTGTTCAAAATGGTTTGACAGATATCCAGCTAAATTGAGGGGACCAGTTGAAATGGGGTCACCTACTCCTCCACTGTGTTGCCTCAACAACAAGATAGAACAAAAGAAATAAATGGTGAATTTGGTTATAGAGTTATTACCAAGTCTGAAAATCAAAGAGAAAATAGATTGGAAAAAATATAAAGAGCCTCTGGGACCTGAAGTTATAACAAAAGATCTAAGACTCATGTCTTCACCATTGCAGAAAAAGAGAAAAATATGGCAGGGCTGTAAAGTACCCAAGGAAACCATGGCTGAAAATTTCTCAAATTTGGCAAAAGTTAACCCACAGATTCAAGAAGCTGAGAGTATTACAAACAGGATATACTTGAAGAAATCCATACTACAACACATCATAATAAAAAATTTGAAAACTAAAGACAGAGAAAAAAATTTTAAACTACATGGAGAGAAGGATCTTGCCTAAACTTACCTACAGAAGACAAATCATTTGAAAAAGGAGATTTCTCATTAGAAACCACAGAGGTGAGAAAAAATAGCAAAATATTCCACAATAGTTAAAAGAAAATATTAATCCAGAATTTTATGTACAGTGAAAATATTCAATCAGGAATGAAGAAGAAATCAAGACATTTTCAGATGAAGGAAAACTAAGAAAAGTTGTCACAGGCCTGCCAAAAACAATGGCTAGAGTAAAATCTTGAGGCAGAAAATAAATTATAAAACAATGAATCTTACATCGTGCCAAAGGAAGGAGTATGAAAGTAAAAATATGAGTAAATACAATGGACTTCTCTTTTCTTGAATTTTCTAAACTATGTTTGATTGCTGAAGAAAAATTATATTGTCTAATATAGTTCTCAATGTATATAGAGGAAATATTTAAGACAATTATACTAGAAAGGGGATGGCAAAGGGGCCTAATAAAACTGAGACTTCTACATGTCATCTGAATGAGAAAATTTTTCAGAATTAAAACCACAGAAGGCTGGGGTGCCTGAGTTTCTCAGTGGGTTAAGCCTCTGTCTTCAGCTCAGGATATGATCTCAGGGTCTTGGGATTGAGCCCCGCATCAGGCTCTCTGCTCAGCAGGGACCCTGCTTCCCCCTCTCCCTCTGCCTGCCTCTCTGCCTACTTGTGATCTCTCTCTCTGTGTCAAATAAATAAATAAAATCTTTTTTAAAAAATAAAAATAAAACCACAGAAGGCAAAAAAAAAATACACAAAAAAAGGAAGACTGGAAGACAAAGAACAAGCACAATGAACAGAAAACATTCATAAATATGTCAGGTATTAATCAACTATATCAATAATCACTTTAAGTATGAATACTCTACATATGCTAATATAAAGGCAGAAACAATCAGAAAGTATAAATATAGTAGTTTAGTTTCATTCCCTTTCATGTGGCTGTCCAGTTTTTCCAACACCACTTATTAAAGAGACTGCCCTTTCCCCATTGTATACTCTTGGTCCTTTGCTGTGAATTAATTAACTATATATGCATGGGTTTATTTCTGGGCTCTCTATTCTGTTCTATTGATCTGTCTTTTTTTTCTCCTTTTAGGTAATTTTTACTCAATCTTTTTTCTCTTACATCTTTTGATTTACGTTTTTTTTTAAGATTTTATTTATTTATTTGACACAGAGAGAGAGATTACAAGTAGGCAGAGAGGCAGGCAGAGAGAGAGAGAGAGGAGGAAGCAGGCTCCCTGCTGAGCAGAGAGCCCAATGCGGGCCTCGATCCCAGGACCCTGGGATCATGACCTGAGCCGAAGGCAGAGGCTTTAACCCACTGAGCCACCCAGGCGCCCTTGATTTACGTTTTTAAATCAAGTATAATTAACATACAGTGTTATGTTAGTTTCAGGTGTACAATATAACGATTCAACAATCCTATATGTTACTCTGCTCATCATGATAAATATACTCTAGATCCTCTTCACCTATTTCACCCTCCCCCATCCCACCTCCCCTCTGGTAACCACCAGTTTTTTCTTTATATTTCAGAGTCTTGTTTTCTTTGTCTCTTTTTTCCTTTGTTTTGTTTCTTAAGTTCCACATGTAAGTGAAATCATATGATATTTGTCTTTCTCTGACTAATTTATTTCACTTAGCATAATATAGTCTAGATCCATCCATGTTGTTGGCAAATGGAAAGACTTCATTCCTTTTTATTATTGGGTAATATTGCACTGTGTATATACATGACAACTATGTGTCGGTTTTTATACCAGTTCTATACTGTTTTGATTACTATAGCTTTGTAATATAGTTTGAAATCAGGGCATGTGATGACTCCAGCTTTGCTCTTCTTTCTCTTTGGCTTTGGCTATTGACGGTCTTTGTGGTTCCATACAAATTTTAGAATTGTTTCCTCTATTTTTGTGAAAAATATCATTGGGATTTTGGTAAGAGTTGCATTAAATCTATAAATTACTTTGGGTAGTATAGACATTTTAACTTTAATTCTTCCCATCCATAAGCATGGAATATCTTTCTTTTTATTTGTGTCTTCTTTAATTTCTTTCATCAGTGTTTTATAATACTTAGTGTACAGGTCTTTCACCTCCTTGACTAAATTTATTCCTAGGTATTTTACTATTTTTGATGCAATTATAAATGGGATTGTTTTCTTAATTTCTCTTTCTGGTAGTTTATTTTTAGTACATAGAAACACAACAGATTTTTTAAAAGATTATCTTCATTTCTTTGAGAGAGAGTGTGGGAGAAGGAGCAGAAGGAGAGGGACAAGCAGCCTCCGTGTTGGTGTAGAGCCTGATATGGGGTTCGATCCCAGGACCCTGAGACAATGACCTGAGCCAAAATCAAGAATCAGTTGCTCGACCAAATGAGCCACCCAAGCACCCTGATTTTTTTAAAGATTTTTTTAATTTATTATTTATTTGACAGAGAGAGATTACAAGTAGGCAGAGAGGCAGGCAGAGAGAGAAGAGGAAGCAGGCTCCCCGCTGAGCAGGGAGCCCAATGCGGGCCTCAATCCCAGGACCCTGAGATCATGACCTGAGCCGAAGGCAGAGGCTTTAACCCACTGAGCCACCCAGGCGCCCGCACCCTGATTTTTACATATTGATTTTGTATCCTGTAACTTTACTGAATTCATTTATTAGTTCTAACAGTTTTTTGGTGGCATCTTTATATAATGTCATGACATCAGCAAATAGTGACAGAGAAATAAGTACAGGTTCTCTTTTAGTGAATACAAGAGTTCCTTCTATCACCTATAAGAATATTAAAAATATGAGCAGACATGAAATGTTAAATGGACATAACCACAGAGACTCTTCTAATTGCCAAGTCATTTTATTTCAAGATGAAAACCTTAGAATAGCTGAAGGAAGATGCAATTATCAGAGTAAGTATTGATTTCTCTCAGTAAGCACCACTGTGATTTTAACCCATTTTTGGGGGGTTCCAATTAGTATGTATTCACATTAAAGGATTTCATTTGCTCACCAGTTTTTTTTTTAACTGTTCTCCTTTCTTCTGCTATTGATTTCTAGCTCATTTCATGGTGATCAGAAAAGATACTTTGACTTTAGTATTATAAATTTTAAAACGTATGAACTTGTTTCATTACGCAACATGTGGAGTATCCTAGAGAATGTTCCAAGTGCACTTGAGAAGAATGTGTATTCTACTGTTGTTGGGTAGAATGATTTGTGCACAGCCCATAAATCCTATTTAAAAAAAAATAAAAGCAGAGGGTGCCTGGGTGGCTCAGCTTGTTGGGCGTCTGCCTTTGGCTTAGGTCATGATCCCAGGTCCCTGGGATTGAGCCCCAAGTGGAACTCTCTGCTCTGAGGGCAATCTGTTTCTCCCTCTGCCCCTCCCCCTCCACCCATGCTTGTGCTGTCTCTCTCTCTGAAATAAATAAATAAAATCTGTCAAAAAAATTAAAAAGCAGAAATACAAACCAATTACAATAATACAAGTTTTTCTATTTGTCCAATTTTTTGCCTTTACCAGAGAACTTTATATATTTTTATGGCTTCCAGTCCCTGTCTAGCCTCTTTTTATTTCTCTTTGAAAGATTTCCTTTAGCATTTCTGATGGGCAAGTCTAATAGTAATGAATTCCCTCAGCTTTGGTTTTTCTAGAAAAGTCTAATTTTCTCCTTTATTTTTGAAGGACTGTTTTGTCATATATAGCATTCTTGGTTGACAGTTTTTTTCTTTCAGCACCACTGTCTTCTGCCCCACAAGGTTTCTGCTGAAAAGTATGCTGATAATAGTATAGATGGTCCTTTGCACATGATGAGTTACCTCTGTCTTGCTGCTTTCAAAATTCTTTCTTTGTCTTGCATTTCCCTGATGATTAGTGATGTTGAACATCTTTTCATATTTTTGTTGGCCATCTGTATGTCTTCTTTGGAAAGATGTCTATTCAAGTTCTCTGCCTATTTTTACTCAGATTATTTGTTTTTTTGGTGTTGAGCTGTAGAATTCCTTTATATATTTTGGATATTAACCCCTTATTGAATATTTCATTTGCAAATACCTTCTAACTTTAGTAGGTTGTCTTTCTGTTTTGTTGATGGCTTCCTTTGCTGTGAAAAAGCCTTTTATTTTTATGTAGTCCCAATAGTTATTTTTGGTTTTGTTTTCCTTGCCTGAGGAAACATATCTAGAAAAATGTTGCTACAGATGATGTCAGAGAAATTACTGCCTGTGTTCTCTTCTAAGATTTTTATGATTTCAGGTCTCACATTTAGGTTTTCAACCCATTTTGAGATTATTTTTGTGTATAGTGTTATCAAGTGTTCCAGTTTCATTATTTTACATGTAACTGTCCTGTTTTCCCAACACAATTTATTAAATAGGCTGTTTTCTCCTCATTGTATACCCTTGCCTCCTTTGTCATAGATTAATTGACCATATAAGGGTGAGTTTATTTCTGGGCTATTTATTCTATTTCATTGATCTATGTGTCTATTTTTTTTAAAGATTTTATTTATTCATTTGACACAGAGAGAGAGATTACAAGTAGGCAGAGAGGCAGGCAGAGAGAGAGGAGAGAGGAGGAAGCAGGCTCCCTGCTGAGCAGAGAGCCCGATGTGGGCCTCGATCCCAGGACCCTGGGATCATGACCTGAGCCGAAGGCAGAGGCTTTAACCCACTGAGCCACCCAGGCGCCCTTGTGAACTGTTTCTATTAATGATATTTAGCCATACAAATATAATCTACAGGATGATAATCATTTCTTTTTATTTGATAATGCTTTCCATGCAATTCAGCATATCAAATATTTTTAGCATTTCTCTTTTTTTATGGTGAAAGAACAAAACTTTTGAGATTTCCCCGGAGGCTATCTTTCAACATATGAAAGAAGACAAAATCATATTAACGGTTCAGAAAAAACATTTGAGAATTATCCATTCACAATTTAAAAACAAAAAACATTTAGCAACTCGGAATAAAGGGAAACTTCCTCAACTGGATAAATAACATGTACAAAAAACCTACAGCTAACACCATACTTATGATGAGAAGCTAAAAGTTTTCCCATTAATGTCAGGAACAAAACAGGTAGTAGTAGTGTCTGTTCTCATTATTTCTTTTCAGAATCATTCTGGAAGACCTAGCTAATGCAACAAGATAGAAAAGGAAATAAAATTTATACAGATTGGGAAGGAAGAAGTAAGACTGTCTTTGTTCTTAAATGCCATGATCATCACCTCTGTAGAAAATCTGCAAGAGGGGCCCCTGGGGGGCTCAGGGGGTTAAAGCCTCTGCCTTCAGCTCAGGTCATGATCTCAGGGTCCTGGGATTGAGCCCCGCATCTGGCTCCCTGTTCAGAGGGGAGCTTGCTTCTTCCTTTCTCTCTGCCTGCCTCTCTGCCTACTTGTGATCTCTCTTTCTGTCAAATAAATAAATAAAATCTTTTAAAAAAATCTGAAAGAATCAAGAAGAAAACCCATGAAATTAATAAGCAAGTATAGCACAGCTGCAGGATATAAAGTTAATGTACAGTAGTCAATCAAAGCTGTTTATACAAACAATGAACAAATGAATAAGCTACTTTTTTGAGTTTGAAAGATGGCGGCAGAGTAGTGGACCTCATTTCATCTGGTTCCTTGAATTTAGCTGGATATCTATCAAACCATTCTGAACACACATGAATTCACCCTGAAATGTAATAAGATTTATCTGGATCTCTACAAGCAGAAAAATGACTACTTTTTGCAAGGTAGAAGGTACAAACCTTGAAATTTAAAATTTGAAAATAAAAATACACTACCATTTACATTAGCACCTCCAAAAGAGAAGTGCTTAGGTATAAACCTAAAAAAATGTATTTGATCTATGTGAAGAAAATAATGAAAGAAACCAAAGAACTAAATAATGGAGAGGTATTTCTTGTTCACAGATAAGAAGACTGAATATTATGAAGGTGTCAGTTCTTCCCAATTTGATATAAAGATTCAACAAAATCCCATTCAAAATCCAGCAAGTTATTTTGTGGATACAGATGAGTATTATAAAGTTTGTGTAGATAAGGAGAAGACCCAGAGTAGCCAACACAATATCGAAGAAGATGAACAAAGTCAGAGAACTGATACTACCCAGCATTAAATAGTTACTATAAAGCTGCAGTAATCAAGGGCGCCTGGGTGGCTCAGTGGGTTAAAGCCTCTGCCTTCGGCTCAGGTCATGATCTCAGGGTCCTGGGATCGAGCCCCGCATCGGGCTCTCTGCTCGGCAGGGACCCTGCTTCCTCCTCTCTCTCTGCCTGCCTCTCTGCCTACTTGTAATCTCTCTCTCTCTCTGTCATATAAATAAATAAATTCTTTAAAAAAAAGCTGCAGTAATCAAGATAGTATGGTGTTGGTGGAAAAATAGTCAAATAAATCTTAGGCTTTTCTTCATTGGGAGGTTTTTAACTTACTGATTCAATCTCTTATTCATAACTGGTCTGGTCAAATTTTCTACTTCTTCATGATTCAGTCTTGGTAGGTTGATGTTTCTAGGATTTATCCATTTCTTGTAGGTTTTCCAGTTTGTTGGCATGTAATTGTTCATAGTAGTTCCTCATGAGCCTTTGTATTTCTGTGGTATCAGTTGTAATGTCTTCTCTTTCATTTCTGAATTTTTTAAAAAGATTTTATTTATTTATTTGACAGAGAGAGAGACACAGTGAGAGAGGGAACAGCAGCAGGGGGAGTAGGAGAGTGAGAAGCAGGCTTTCTTGCAGAGCATGGAGCCCAAAGCATGACCTGAGCTGAAGTCAGACGCTTAAAGACTGAGCCACCCAGGCACCCCTCATTTCTGATTTTATTTACTTGAGTCATCTCTCTTTTTTTCTTGCTGAATTTAACTAAAGATTTGCCAATTTTGTTTATCTTTTTAACATTCCAGCTCTTAGTTTCTTTGATCTTTTCTGTTGTTTTGCTGTCTCTATTTTATTTATTTCTGCTCTGATACTTGCTTTTTCCTTCCTTCTGCTAATTTTGGGCTTAATTTTTCTTCTTTATCTAGTTCTTTGAGGTGTTATGTGAGGTCGTTTATTTGAGATTGTTCTTGTTTCTAGTATAGGCTTAATCGTTTTAAACTTCTGTCTTAGAACTGCTTCTGCAGCATCCTTCAAGGTTTTTTATTTCTTTTCAAATTTTCATTTAAATTCTAGTTAGTCAAAATATAGTGCAATATTGGTTTCAGGAGTAGAATTCAGTGATTCATCACTTACATACAACACCCAGTCCTCATCATAACAAGTGCCCTCCTAATAATCACCCATCTAGCCCATCGCCCACCCACATCCCTTCATCATCCCTCAGTTTGTTCTCTATTTTTAAGAGTCTCTTATGGTTTGATATGCCTGAGTGACTCAGTCAGTTGGGTGCCTGACTCCTGATTTTGGCTCAGTTCATGATCTTGGGGTTGTGAGTTCGAGCCCCATGTCAGGCTCTATGCGGATCGTGGAGGTTGCTTAAGATTCTCTCTCCCCTACCTTCCCCTGCTCTCTCTCTCACTCTCTCTCTCTCTCTCTCAAAAAAAAGAGTCTTGGGCGCCTGGGTGGCTCAGTGGGTTAAAGCCTCTGCCTTCGGCTCAGGTCATGATCTCAGGGTCCTGGGATCGAGGCCCGCATTGGGCTCTCTGCTCAGCAGGGAACCTGCTTCCTTCTCTCTCTGCCTGCCTCTTTGCCTACTTATAATCTCTCTCTGTGTGTGTCAAATAAATAAATAAAATCTTAAAAAAAAAGAGTCTTTTTTTCCCCTTTCTTTTTCCCCCCATCTTTTATGTTCATCTGTTTTGTTTCTTAAATTCCACATATGAGTGAAATCATATGGTATTTTTTGTATGTCTTATTTGCTTAGCATAATATACTCTAAGTCCATCCACAGTGTTGCAAATGGCAAGAGTTCATTCTTTTTTTTTTAAGGTTTTATTTATTTATTTATTTATTTATTTATTTATTTATTTATTTATTTATTTATGACAGAGAGAGATTACAAGTAGGCAGAGAGGCAGGCAGAGAGAGAGGAGGAAGCAGGATCACCGCCAAGCAGAGAGCCTGATGCGGGGCTCGATCCCAGGACCCTGAGATCATGACCTGAGCCGAAGGCAGAGGCTTTAACCCACTGAGCCACCCAGGCACCCCAAGAGTTCATTCTTTTTGATGGCTGAATAATATTCCACTGTACATATATACCACATCTTCTTTATCCATTCATCAGTCGATGGACATTTGAACTCTTTCCATAGTTTGGCTATTATTGATAATGGTGCTATAAATATCAGGGTGCATGTACTCCTTCAAATCTGTATTTTTGTATCCTTTGGGCAAATACCTACAATTGCTGGGTCATAAGATAGGTCTTTTTTAACCTTTCTTTTTTAAGATTTATTTATTTATTTTAGAGAGAGATAGCACAAGCAAGCTGGAGGGAGGCACAGGGAGAGGGAGAGAGAATCCTCAAGCAGACTCCCCACTGAGCTTGGAGCCTTACATGAGGCTCTATCCCAAGACCCTGAAATCGTGACCTATGCTGAAATCCACAATCAGACACTCAACAGACTGAGCCATCTAGGTGCCCCTGTTTTTAACTTTTTGAGGAAACTCCAAACTGTTTTCCAGAGTGACTGCACCAGGTTGCATTCCCACCAACAGTGCAAGATGATGCCCGTTCTCTGCATCCTCGCCAACACCTGTTGTTTCTTGTGTTGTTAATTTTAGCCTCTCTGGTAGGTGTGAGTTGGTATCTCCCCAAAGTGGGGTTCAGTCTCACAACCCTGAGATCATGACCTTAATCAGCTGAGCCACCCAGGTGCCCCTTCCAAAGTATTTTTATAACTGAGATTTGTACCTCTTAATTCCTTCACCTATCCCAACACCCCTTCCCCTCTGGCAACTACCAGCTGTCCTCTGTATTTATGAATCTGTTTCTTTTTCTTTGTTCATTTGTTTTCTTTTTTAGATTCCATATATAAGTGAAATCATATGGTACCTCTTTTTTACTGTCTGACATTTCACTTCACATAATAACCTCTAGGTCCACATGTTGTCATGAATGGTAAGATTTCATTTTTATGGCTAATATTCTATTCTGTATCTATACAAAAACTTCTTTATTCATTCATCTATCAATGGACAGTTAAGTTGCTTCCATAGCTTGGCTACTGTAAATAATGCTACAATAAACATAGGGGTGCATATATGTTTTTGAATTAGTGTTTTCACTTTCTTCAGGTAAATGCCCTGTAGTAGAATTACTGGATCATATGGTGTTTCTAATTTTAATATTTTTAAAGGAAACTCCATACTGTTTTCCATAGTGTCTATACTAATTTACACTCCCACTGACATTGCACAAGGGTTCCCTTTTCTCCACATACTTGCTGCCAACACTTGTTTTTTCTTGTTTTTTATACTAGCCATTATGACTAGTGTAAGGAACTACCTCATTGTGTTTTTGATTTGCATTCCTGATGTTTAGTGTGTTGAGCATCTTTTCATGTACCTATTGGGCATCTGAATGTCTTCTTTGGACAAATGTCTATTGAGGTCCTCTACCCATTTTTCAACTAGACTATTTGGGGTTTTGGGGTGTTGAATTGTATGAGTTTTTTTTTTAATAAATGTTGGATATTAACCCCTTGGATATAACATTTGCAAATATCTTCTCCCATTCAGGAGGTTACCTTTTGTTTTCCTGTTCTGTAGGTTAATAGTTTCCTCTGTGCAAAAGCTTTTCAGTTTGATGTAGTCCCAGTTGTTTTTTTGCTTCACTTCTTTTGCATAAGGAGGCAGATTCAGAAAAATTTTGCTAAGCCAATCTCTAAGAGATTACTGCCTGTGTCTTCTTTTAGGATTTTTATGGTTTCAGGTCTTACATTTAGGTCTTCAATCTATTTTGAGTTTATTTGTGTGTATGGCATAAGACAGTGGTGAAGTTTTACTTTTTTGCATGTAGCTGTCCAGTTTTCCCAACACCATTTATTGAAGAGATTATCCTTTCCCCATTATATACTCTTGCCTTCTTTTATTTCTGGACTTTCTATCCTGTTCCATTGATCTATGCATCTGTTTTTCTGCCAGCACCATACTGTTTTGATTACTACAGCTTTGTAATATAGTTTGAAGACAGAGTGTGTGATACCTCCAAGTTTGTTCTTTTTTCTCAAGATTGCTTTGGCTATTCAGGGTCTTTGTGGTTCCATACACATTTTAGGATTACTTTTTTCTAGTTCTGTGAAAAACACTATTGGTATTTTGATAGGGATTGTACTGTATCTGTAGGTTGCTTTGAGTACTATAGACATTTTTACAATATTAATTTTTCTAAACCATAAGCATGGTTTATCTTTCCATTTGTTTTTGTTATCTTCAACTTATCAATGTCTTATAACTTTCAGAGTACAGGTCTTTCACCTCCTTGGTTAAATTTATCCTAGGTATTTTATTCTTTTTGATGCAAATGTAAATGGGATTGTTTTCTTAATTTCTCTTCCTGGTAGTTAATTATTAGTGTATAGAAATGCAACAGATTTCTGTATATTAATTTTGTGTCCTGCAACTTTATTGAATTAATTTTTTAGTGATAGTTTTTTGGTAGAGTCCCTAGAGGTTTCTGTATAACACCATGTTCAAAAATTTTTTTTAATGTTATCTGCAAAAAATGGCAGTTTTACTTCTTTCTTACTGATATGGATGCCTTTTGTTTCTTTTCCTTGTCTGATTGCTGCAACTACATCTTCCCATGTTGTGTTGAGTAAAAGTGGTGAGAGTAGACATCCTTGTCTTATTCCTGATTTGAGAGGAAAAGCTTTCAGTTTTTCATCAATGAATATGATGTTAGCTGTGGGTTCATCATATTTGGTCTTTATTATGGTCTCAACACTTTGTTGAGAGTGTTTATCATAAATGGATGTTGGATTCTGTCAAATGCTTTTTCTCCATCTATTGAGATGATCGTGTGATTTTTATCCTTTATTTTGTTAATGTTGTGTGTCATGTTGGTTGGTTTATGGATATTAAACCACCCTTTCATTTCTGATAATAAATCAAACTTAGTATTGGTGGATAATGCTTTCAGTGTATTGTTAAATTTAGTTGGGAGATATTTTGGTGAAGATTTTTGCATCTATGTTCATTAGAGATATTGATCTGTAATTTTCTTTCTTTCTTTCTTTCTTTCTTTCTTTCTTTCTTTCTTTTTTTCTTTCTTTTTAAAGATTTTATTTATTTATTTATTTGACAGAGAGAGAGAGAGAGCGATCACAAGTAGGCAGAGAGGCAGGCAGAGAGAGAGGAGGAAGCAGGCTCCCTGCCGAGCAGGGAGCCTGATGTGAGCCTCGATCCCAGGACCCTGAGATCATAACCTGAGCTGAAGGCAGAGGCTTTAACCCACTGAGCCACCCAGGTGCCCCCTCTTTCTTTCCTTCTTTCTTTCTTTCTTTTCTTTCTTTCTTTCTTTCTTTCTTTCTTTCTTCCTTTCTTTCTTTCTTCCTTTCCTTCTTTCTTTTTAGTATCTTTGGTTTTGGAAGCAGGGTAATGCTGGCTTCCCAGAATGAATTTGGGAGTTTTCCTTCCTCTTCTATTTTTTGAAATAGTTTAAGAAGTATAGCCATTAACTCTTTAAATTTCAGTAGAATTCACCTGTGAAGCCATCTGGTCCTGGACATTTTATAGTTGGGAGTGTTTTTTTTTTTAATTGCTGATTCAATGTCATTACTAGTAATTAATCTATTCATGTTTTCTATTTTTTACTAATTCAGTCTTAGAAGATTGTATGTTTCTAGGAACTTATCCATTTCTTCTAGGTTGTCCAATTTATTGGCTTATTATTTCCTAATTGTCTCATAATTCTTTATATTTCTGTGCTATTGGTTGAAACTTCTTTCATTTCTGATTTTATTTATTTGAGTCTTTTTCTTGATGAGTCTAGCTAAAGGTTTATCTGTTTCATTTCTTTTTTTTTTATAGATTTTATTTATTTACTTGACACAGAGAGAGAGATTACAAGTAGGCAGAGAGGCAGGCAGAGAGACAGGGAGAGGAGGAAGCAGGCTCCCTGCTGAGCAAAGAGCCTGATGCGGGCCTCGATCCCAGGACGCTGAGATCATAACCTGAGCCGAAAGCAGAGGCTTTAACCCACTGAGCCACCCAGGCGCCCTCTGTTTCATTTCTTTTCAAAGAAATAACTTTTTGTTTTTTTTAATTCTTTTCTATTGTTTTTTAGTATCTCTTTAATTTATTTCCACTCTAATTTTTATTTAATTTTCATCCTTCTAACTTTAGCCTATTTATTTTTCTTATTCTAGTTCTTTTGGGTGTAAAGTTAGATTGTTTTTTTGAGATCTCTTCATTTTTCTTGATGTAGGCCTGTCTCAGTATTAAACTTCCATTTCAGAACTGCTTTTGCTGTGTCTCAAAGACTTTGAACCATTGTGTTTCCATTTTCATTTGACTCAAGGTATTTTTAAAATTTCCTCTTTGATTTCATCCTTTCCCCATTGGTTGTTTAGTCTCCACGTGTTTGTTTTTTTCCAGTTTTTTTCTTGTAATTGGTTCCTAGTTTCATATCATAATGAGAAAAGATACTTGATATGCTTTTAATCTTCTTAAATTTACTGAGATGTGTTTTGTGGCCTAATATATGATCCATTCTTTAGAATGTATTATGTGCACTTAAAAAGAGTGTGTATACTTCTGTTTTTGGATGTGATGTTCTGTATATATTTGTTAAACCCATCTGTTCTGTTTCATTCAATGCCTCTGTTTCCTTACTGATTTTCTAACTAGATGATCTATCCATTGATGTAAGTGGGGTGTTAAAGTCACCTGCTATTATTGTATTACTATCAACTTCTCCCTCTATGTCTGTTAATTTTGCTTTATATATTTAGGTGCTGCTATGTCAGATGCATGGATATTTATAATTATTACATCCTCTTGTTGGATTGGTTCTTTTATCATTATGTAATAGCCTCCTTTGTCTCTTATTACAATCTTTGTTTTAAAGTCTATTTAGTCTGATCTAAGTATTGCTACCTTAGCTTTTTGTTTGCTACCATTTGCATGGATTATTTATTCCTATCCCTTCACTTTCAGTCTATATGTGAGTTTATGTCTGAAGTGAATCCCCTGTAGGCAGCCTATAGGTGGGTCTCAATTTTTTTTTTAATCCATTCAGTTACCCTGTGTCTTCTGACTGGAGCATTTAGACCACTTAAATTTTAAATAATTATTGATAGGTGTGTATTTATTGCCATTTTGTTAATTATTTTCCAGTTGTTCATTGTAGCATTCCTCTGTTCCTTTCTTCTGTCACTCTCTTTCCTTGTGATTGATGAATGTCTTTAGTGTTATGCTTGCATTACTTTCTCTTTACTTTTTGTGTATTTGTTATAGGTTTATAGTTTGTGTTTACCATGAGGTTCATATATAACATCCTAAGTATATAGCAGTCTATATTAAGTTGATGGTCACTTATGTGTGAACACATCCTAAAAGCACTACAATTATTTTTTTTTTTAAAGATTTTATTTATTCATTTGACACAGAGAGAGATTACAAGTAGGCAGAGAGGCAGGCAGAGAGAGAGGAGAGAGGAGGAAGCAGGCTCCCTGCCGAGCAGAGAGCCCGATGTGGGCCTCGATCCCAGGACCCTGGGATCATGACCTGAGCCGAAGGCAGCGGCTTTAACCCACTGAGCCACCCAGGCGCCCAAAGCACTACAATTATACTTCCATCCTCAGTGTTTGACATATATATCATATTTTGCATCTTTTTATTTTGTGAATCCCTTTACTAATTTCTAGATATAATTGATCTTACTACTTTTTTCCTTTAACTTTCGTACTAGCTTTATAAGTGATTGATCTACTACCTTTATTATATATTTGCATTTACCAGTGAAATTTTTATTTTGTACCTCTTACTTCTAGTTATGGCCCTTTTTATTCTGCTTAAATAAGTCCTTTTAACAATTCTTGTAATGCCAGTTTGGTCGTGATGAACTCCTTTAGCTTTTTTGTCTGGAAAACTCTTTTTCTCTCCTTCAATTGTGAATGATAAACTTGCTAGGCAGACTATTCTTGGTTGTTTGTAGATTTTCTATTTTTTTTCTTTTTTCTTTTCTTTTTCCTTTTAGCTCTTTGAATATATCATGTCACTCCCTTCTAGCCTGCAAAATTTCTACTGAAAAATCAGATTTTGCCCTTATGGGGCTAACCTTGCTTTTCTCTTGTTGCTTTTAAGATTCTCTCTTTATCTTTGACTTTTGACATCTTCATTATTATGTGTCTTGGTGTGGACCTTTTGGTGTGACCTCTCCTTGAGCTCATCTTGTTTGGGGTTCTTTTTGATTCCCAACCTACATGTCTGTTTCCCTTCTTAGGTTAGTGAAGTTCTCAGCTATCAAGTAGGTTTTCTTCCCCTTTCTCTCTCTCTTATGCTTCTAGGACCCCTATAATGAGAATGTTAATATACTTGATGTTGTCTCAGACCTCCTAACTTAATATATCCTCATTTTTATAATTTTTCTTTCTTTTTGATCTTCAGCTTGGGTGTGTTTTTTTTTTTTCTCCAGCTTGGGTGTTTTCATTACCACTGTCTTCCAGATCAGTGATCCATTCTGCTTCAACTCATCAGCTGTTGATTCCCTCTAGTGTATTTTTCATCTCAGTTGTATTCTTCAACTCTCACTAATTCTTTTTATATTTTCTAACTCTATGTTGATATTCTGATGAAGTTCATCCACTCTTCTCTCAGGTCCAATGAGCATCTTTTTGACCATACATTGAATTCTTTGTCAGGTGGATTATCTTTGTTTCTATAGTTCTTTTTCTGAAGTTTTGTCTTGTTCTTCCATTTGGAGCAAATTTCTCTGTTTCCTCATTTTGTTTGAAATCTTGGGTTTGTTTCTATGAGTTAGGTAAAACAGCTGACTCTCCCAGGCTTTTTAAAGATCTTATTTATTTATTTGACAGAGAGGGGGAGAGAGAGAGAGAGCGAGAGAGAGAGCGAGCACAAGCAGGGGGAGCTACAAAGGAAGAGGGAGAAGCAGGCTCCCCACTGAGCAGGGAGCCCAATGCAGAGCTCGATCCCAGGACCCTGGGATCATGACCTGAGCCAAAGGCAGATGCTTAACCAACTGGACCACCCAGGTGCCCCTTCATCTCCCATTCTCAAAGGCCTGGCATTGTATAAGAACATCTCCTATGTAGACTGCATGTGCCTAGTGGGTTTGGACAGATGTCTGGAGCTGTATCAGGCATGGGCTGGGTGTCCAGGGACAGCTGGGGCTGCCCTGGCAGGATGGCTGAAACTGAAGCAGGTATAGACTGGGTGGTCCCAGAGCATGAAGGCCACCCTAGCAAGATGAACAGCAAAAAGAAAAAAAAATTTAACAAAAATGAACATAACTTAAGAGACCTTTAAAACAACGTTAAGCAGAATAACATTTGCATTATAGAGGTTCTAGAAAGAGAAGAGAGAAAATGAGGCAGAAAACTTCTTTGAAATAATGACTGGAACCTTCTTTAACCTAGGGAAGGAAAGAAATATTCAGGTCTGGGAATGCCATAGAGTCCCAGATTAGAGGAACCCAAAATAAGCCACACCAACACATTTAATTAAGGTGTCAAAAATTATATATAAAGAGAGAATGTTAAAAAGCAGCAAAAGAAAAAGTTATTGTTACATACAAGAGAAACCCTATAAGATTATTGGCAGATTTCTTAGAAGAACGCTTGCAAGCCAGAAGAGGGTAGCGTGACTTATTCAAAGTGCTGAAAGGAAAAACTACCAATGAAGTATGTTCTACCTGGCAAAGTTATCATTTAGATTTGAAGGAAAGATAAAGAGTTTTCCAGACAAGTAAAAGCTAAAGGAGTTCGTTATGACTAAAACAGCTTTAAAAGAAATTAAAAATTATTCAAGCTGAAATGCTATGATAGTAATTAATAGGAAAACATATGAAAGTAAAAAATCACACTAGAAACTAACAGGTTAAATACATATAAAGGCAGTGACTTAATCACTCATAAAGCTGAGAAGGCTAAAAGACAAAAGTAGTAAAATTACAGTAATTACTTAAGGGATATATAAGCTAAAAAGAAATAAAAAGTTACATGAAAAACAAAACTTTGAGGGGAAGTCAGAACATAGAGTTTTGGAATGTGTTCTAATTTGAGTTACTGTCAACTTAAAATAGTGCTATATACATAGGATGATATATGTGAACCTCATGGTACCCAAGCAAAACTTTATAGTAAAAACAAAAAGGAAATTAGAAAGGAATATAAACATAACATAAAGAAAGTCATCAAACCTCAAAGGAAGAGAGAGAAGAAAGAAAGGATCAGAAAGAAACTAAAAAAGAAAACAGTTAACAATATGTCAATACATATACCTACAAATAATTTAAATGTAAGGGGAATAAATTCCCAAATTAAGACTCAAGAATGGCTGGAAGGCTAAAAAACCGGACATCTATATACTGCCTTTAAGAGGCTCATTTCAACGTAAGACATACACAGACTGAAAGTGTAGGGATGGAAAAATATATTCCATGAAAATGGAAAAGAAAAGAAAGTTGCTATAGCTATACTCAAACAAAATACACTTTAAAGTAAAAGCGGTAATAAAAGACAAAGAGGGATACAAAATAATGATAAAGTGGTCAAACCAGCAAGAGGATATAACATTTATAAATATATGTACATGCAATATAGGAGCACCAAAATATATAAAGAAAATATTGGGGCACCTGGGTGGCTTGGTTGTTGAGCATCTGCCTTCAGCTCAGGTCATGATCTCAGTGTCCTGGAATTGAGCCCCGCATTGGGCTCTCTGCTCTGTGGGGAGCCTGCTTCTCCCTCTCACACTCCCCCTGCTTGTGTTCCCCTCTCTCACTCTGTCTCTCTCTGTCAAATAAATAAATAAATCAACAAATAAAAGAAAATATTAACAGACCTAAATGGAGAAATTGATAGCAATGCAATAGTAGTGGGGAATTTTATCACTCCAATTACATCAATGGGTAGATCATCCAGACACAAAATCAGTATAGAAGCATTGACCTTCAATGACGTGTTAGGTCAGCTATATACAGAAATTACATCCAAAAGTAACAGAATACACATTCTTCTTAAGTACACTGGAACATTTTTCATGATAGAACACATATTAAGCCAAAAAACAAGTCTCAATAAATTCAAGAGGCTTGCAATCATATAAAGCATTTTTTCTGACCACAATGGTATGAAACAAGAAATCAATTTAAAAAAGAAAACAAGACAAGTTATAAATATGTGGAGATTAAATAACTTACTAAGCAAGGGCTGGCTTATAGAAGAAAGCAAAGGAGAAATAAAAAAAAAAATAAATAGAGCCAAATGAAAACAGCAATATAGCATCCCAAAATCTATGGGATGCAGCAAAAGTGCTTCTAAGAGGAAAGTTCAGAGCAATACAGGCCGACTTAAAGAAGCGCTGGGGGAAGGACTTTAGTCCAGCCCCCAGACAGGATCCAGGAGCTGTGGGTGTGTGCGCATGAACCAGGGGCGGCTCTTGGTTTTAGAAGCACAAATGGCAGACACAAGCCAGGCCTGGGGTTGACCTCTGGGAGTGTTGCTGTGGGGCACACAACCAAGGCTGTGGTTTTTAGCAGCACAGACAGAAATAGAGACTGTGTGTTCTGGAGAGTTCAGTGAAGAGGAGACTGTGATTTCTCTGTTCTGAGACAGAGGTTTGGATGTGGTCACTTCTGCTCTGACTCTTGGAAGGGATGTGGAAAGCTGCCAGGAAAAGCCATAAGAGAACAAAAGGCCAAAAAACTGGTTTTTGCTGAGCCCAATGCCACCCACCTGGGATGGGACAGGGAAAATCTGCCCAAGCAGGGTTGCCTGCGGTAACAGCACTCAGGCCCCTCCCTAGAAGACAGGCTGGAAGAACAAGAGGACAACAACCCTAGAGTCCCTATAAAACAGGTGCATCTTGCTTGGGTCATGGTTAATATTTTGGACTCTGTACATTCACTCAACCCCCCCCCCAACAGAATGACTAAGAGGAGGAACCCCCAACAAAGAAAAAAAATCAGAAACCGTGGCCTCTGTCACAGACCTAATGGATATAGATATAATCAAGATGTCAGAAATAGACTTCAGAGTAACAATTACAACATTGAGATGTAGCCTTGAGAAAAATATTACCGACAATATAGAATCTCCAAGGGCAGAAGTGGGATCTAATCAGGCCAAACTTAAAAATGCTATGAATGAAATGCAGTCTAAACTGGATACTCTGACTTCCAGTGTTAATGAGGCAGGCCAAAGAATGAATTAGTGAGCTAGAAGATAAGATAATAGAAAAGAAGGAAAGCAAGGAGGCCCAGAAAAAACAGATTAAAGCCTAAGAGATCAATCAGACTGAGAGAGATTAATGATGCCATGAAATGTTCCAATGTCAGAAATCTAGGGACCCCTGCGGGGGTGGGGAGGGGGGGTCTAGAAGATATATTTGAGCAAATCGTGGCTGAGAACTTCCCTAATCTGGTGAAGGAAACAAGCATTTGTTTCCAAGAGGCAGAGAAGACCCCTCCCAAGATCAAAGAGAACAGATCAACACTTCGACATATACTAGTAAAACTAGCGAATCTTAAATCCAAGGAAAGAAACCTGAAAACAGCTAGGGGGAAAGAGGTTTTTTACATTTACAAAAGAAGGGACATCAGAATAATGTCAGACCTGTCTACAGAGACCTGGCAAGCCAGAAAGGGATGACAAGACATATCCAAGGTACTAAATAAGAAGATCATGCAGCCAAGGATACTTTATCCAGCAAGGCTTTCATTCAGAATGGTTGGAGAAACAAGGAGCTCCCAAGACCAGCAGAAACTGAAAGAATATGTGACCACCAAGCTGGCCCTGCAAGAAATATTAAAGGGGGTTTTTATAAAAGGAGAAAGACCCCAAGAGTGATATAGAACAGAAATTTACAGAGACAATCTATAGAAACAAGGACTTCACAGGCAACATGATGGCAATAAAATCATATCTTTCAATAATCACTCTTAACATGAATGGCCTAAATGCTCCCATGAAATGGCACAGGGTTGCAGATTGGATACAAAGACATGACATATCCATATGCTGTCTACAAGAGACTCATTTTGAACCTAAAGGTACATCCAGACTGAAAGTGAGGGGATGGAGAACCATTTACCATGCTAATGGACCGCAAAAGAAAGCTGGGGTAGCAATTCTCATACCAGACAAATTAGATAAGCTAAAGACTATGGTAATAGACACAGACAGACACTTTATCATTCTTAAAGGATCTGTTCAACAGGAAGATCTAACAATTGTAAATATCTATGCCCTCAACATGGGAGCAGCCAAGTACATAAGCCAACTGTTAACCAAAATAAAGAAACATTGATAATAATACTTTAACAGCAGGAGATCTCAACACTCTACTCTCATCAATAGACAGGTCATCTAAGCATAAGATCAACAAAGAAACAAGAGCTTTGAATGATATACTGGACCAGATGGAGATCATAGATATGTACAGAACATTCCACCCTAAAACAACAGAATACTCATTCTTCTCTAATGCACATGGAACTTTCTCCAGAATAGACCACATACTGGGTCACAAATCAGATCTCAACTGATATTCAAAGATTGAGATTATTTCCTGCATCTTTTCAGACCACAATGCTTTGAAACTGGAACTCAATCACAAGAAATTTGGAAGGAACTCAAACACTTGGAGTTTAAAGAGCATCCTGCTAAAGAATGATTGGGTCAACCAGGAAATTAAAGGACTTAAAACAATTCACTGAAACCAATGAGAATGAAAACACATCAATCCAAAACCTACGGGATACTGCAATGGCGGTCCTAAGGGGGAAATACATAGCCGTCCAAGCCCCATTCAAAAAAGTAAAAAAATCCCAAACACACAAGCTAACCTTACACCTAAAGGAACTGGAGAAAGAACAACAAATAAAACCTAAACCAAAAGGAGAAGAGAAATAATAAGGATTAAAGCAGAGGTCAGTGAATTAGAAACCAGAAAAACAGTAGAACAGATCAACAAAACTAAAAGCTGGTTCTTTTAAAGAGTTAATAAGATTGATAAACCACTGGCCGTACTTATCCTAAAGAGAAGAGAAAGGACCCAAATTAATAAAATTATGACTGAAAGGGGGAGAGATCACTACTAACACCAAGGAAATAGAAGCAGTTATTAGAAAGTATTACCCACAACTATATGCCAATAAATTAAGTAACCTGGAAGAAATGAATGCCTTTCTGGAAACCTATAAACTACCAAGACTGAAACAGGAAGAAATTGACAATCTGAATAAACCAAAAACCAGTAATGCAATTGAAGAAATAATGAAAAACATCCCAAAACACAAGAGTCAAGGACCTGATGGATTCCCAAGGAAATTCTACCATACATTTCAAGAAGAAATAATATCTATTCTGCTGAAGCTGTTTCAAAAAATATAAACAGAAGGAAAACTTAAAACTCATTCTGTGAGGGCACCATTACCTTGAGCCCAAAACCAGACAAGACCCCATCAAAAAGGAGAATTACAGACCGATATCCCTGAGGAATATGGATGCCAAAATTCTCAGTAAGATCCTAGCCAATAGGATCCAACAGTATATTAAAAGGATTTTCCACCACGACCAGGTGGGATTTATTCCTGGAATGCAGCATGATTCAACATTCGGAAATCAATCAGTGTGATAGAACACATTAATGAAAGAAGAGACAAGGACATATGACCCTCTCAACTGATGCAGAAAAAAAGCATCTGACAAAATATAGCATCCTTTCCTGAATAAAACTCTTCAGAGTGTAGGGATGGAAGGAACATGCCTCAATTTCATAAAAACCATCTATGAAAAGCCCACAGCGAATATCATTCTCAATGAGGAAAAGCTGAGAACTTTTCCCTTAAGATCAGGAACACGACAAGGATGCCCACTCTCGCCACTATTGTTCAACATTGTACTAGAAGGCTTAGCATCAGCAACCAGACAACAAAAAGAAATAAAAGTTATTCAAATTGGCAAAGAAGAAATCAAACTCTCTCTCTTCACAGATGACATGATACTTTATATGGAAAGCCCAAAAGACTCCACCCCCAAATTACTAGAACTCATACAGCAATTCAGTAATGTGGTAGGATACAAAATCAATGCACATAAATAGTTTGCTTTTCTATACCCTAACAATGTAACTGTAGAAAGAGAAATTAGGGAATCAAATCCATTTGTAATAGCACCCAAAACCATAAGATATCTAGGAATAAGTCTAACCAAAGAGGTAAAGGATCTTTGACTAGAAACTATAGAACACATATGAAAGAAATCGAAGAAGACACAAAGAGTTGGAAAAACATTCATGCTCAAAGATTGGAAGAATTGGAACAATGTTTATTGTTAAAATGTCTATGCTGTCCAGAGAAATCTATACTTTCAATGCCATCCTTATCAAAATACCTTCAACATTTTTCACAGAGCTGGAACAAACAACCCTAAAATTTGTATGGAACCAGAAAAGACCCAGAATTCCCAAGGGAATGTTGAAAAAGAAGCTGGGGGCATCACATTGCCTGCTTTCTTGCTGTATTACAAAGCTGTGATCACCAAGACAGCATGGTATCAGCACAAAAACGGACACATAGATCAATGGAACAGAGTAGAGACTCCAGAAATGGACCTTCAACTCTATGGGCAACTAATCTTTGACGAATCAGGAAAAGAATATCCAACGGAAAAAAAGACAGTCTCTTCAATAAATGGTGCTGGAAAAATTGAACAGCCACATGCAGAATGAACATGGATCATTCTCTTACACCATATACAAAGATAAACTCCAAATGGATGGAAGACCTCAGTGTGAGACAGGAATCCACCAAAATCCCAGAGGGGAACATAGGCAGTAACCTCTTTGACATCGGCCACAGCAAATTCTTTCAAGACACATCTCCAAAAGCAAGGGAAACAAAAGCAAAAATGAACTTTTGAGACTTTGGCAAGATAAAAACCTGCATGGCAAAGGAAACAGTTCACAAAACTAAGAGGCAACCCACGGAATGGGAGAAGATACTTGCAAATGACATTACAGATAAAGGGCTGGTATCCAAGATCTATAAAGAACTTCTCAGAGGAGCGGCAAGATGGCAGAGGAGTAGGAGGCCGATTATCAACAGGTCTCAGGAATTCACCCAGATAGCTATCAAACTATTCTGAACACCTACAAATTCTACCTGAGATCGAAGAGAAGAAGAGCAGCAATTCTAGGAACAGAAAATTGACCACTTTCTGGAAGTTCCAGGTCTCTTCTGAGTAGGTAAGTGTATATTTCTCTGGGGTCATTGCTACCCTTTAGTATTTGGTTCTCTCATCCATCTATTCTTATCTGCATAAAATGACAAGGTGTAAAAAATCAACACACAAAAAAAGAACAAGAGCCAGTAATGATGGCTAGGGACCTAATCAATGCGGACATTAGTAATATGACAGAACTAGAGTTCAGAATGACGATTCTTAAGGTGCTGGCTGGGCTCCAAAAAAACATGGAAGATAATAGAGAAGCCCTCGCTAAAGAAATAAAAAACCTTTCTGGAGAAATAAAAGAACTAAAATCTAACCAAGCTGAAATAAAAAAAGCTATTAATGAGGTGCAATTGAAAATGGAGGCTCTTACTGCTAGGATAAATGAAGCAGAAGACAGAATTAGTGATTTAGAAGACAAAATGTCAGACAAAAAAGAAGAGGATGAAAAGAGAGACAAACAACGACTGGACCATGAGGAGAGAATTCGAGGGATAAGTGATACCATAAGACAAAACAATATTAGAATAATTGGGATCCCAGAAGAGGAAGAGAGAGAGAGAGGGCCAGAAGGTATATTGGAGCAGATCTTAATACAGAATTTCCCTAATCTGGCAAAGGGAACAAGCATCAAAATCCAGGAGGCACAGAGAACCCCCCTCAAAATCAATAAAAATAGGTCCACACCCCGTCATCTAATAGTAAAACTTACAAGTCTTAGTGACAAAGAGAAAATCCTGAAAGCAGCTCGGGACAAGAGGTCTATAACATACAATGGTAGAAATATTAGATTGTCAGCAGACCTATCCACAGAGACCTGGCAGGCCAGAAAGAGCTGGCATGATGTATTCAGAGCACTAAA
>LNAC01000027.1:5996128-6094519 GCA_002007465.1 Ailurus styani | reverse complement strand
AGAAAGGAATCCATCAAAATCCTTGAGGAGAACACAGGCAGCCACCTCTTCGACCTCAACCACAGCAACTTCTTCCTAGGAACAAGGGAAGCAAGGGCAAAAATGAACTATTGGGACTTCATCAAGATTAAAAGCTTTTGCACAGCAAANCACCACACACAAAAATAGACTCAAAATGGATAAAAGACCTCAATGTGAGAAAGGAATCCATCAAAATCCTCGAGGAGAACACAGGCAGCAACCTCTTCGACCTCAACCGCAGCAACTTCTTCCTAGGAACCTCACCAAAGGCAAGGGAAGCAAGGGCAAAAATGAACTATTGGGACTTCATCAAGATTAAAAGCTTTTGCACAGCAAAGGAAACAGTCAACAAAACCAAAAGACAACTGACAGAATGGGAGAAGATATTTGCAAATGACATATCAGATAAAGGGCTAGTATCCAAAATCTATAAAGAGCTTCTCAAACTCAACACCCATAAAACAAATAACCCAGTCAAGAAATGGGCAGAAGACATGAACAGACATTTCTCCAAAGAAGACATCCAAATGGCCAACAGACACATGAGAAAGTGCTCAACATCACTCGGCATCAGAGAAATACAAATCAAAACCACAGCGAGATACCACCTCACACCAGTCAGAATGGCTAAAATCAACAAGTCAGGAAACGACAGATGTTGGTGAGGTTACGGAGAAAGGGGAACCCTCCTGCACTGTTGGTGGGAATGCAAGCTGGTGCAGCCACTCTGGAAAACAGTATGGAGGTTCCTCAAAAAGTTGAAAATGGAGCTACCCTATGACCCAGCAATCACACTACTGGGTATTTACCCTAAAGATACAAAGGTAGTAATCCTTAGGGGCATGTGCACCCGAATGTTTATAGCAGCAATGTCCACAATAGCCAAACTGTGGAAAGAACCTAGATGTCCATCAACAGATGAATGGATAAAGAAGAAGTGGTATATATATACAATGGAATACTATGCAGCTATCAAAAGAAACGAAATCTTGCTGTTTGCAACGACGTGAATGGAACTGGAGGGTATTATGCTGAGCGAAATAAGTCAATCAGAGAAAGACAATTATCATATGTTTTCTCTGATATGAGGGACTTGAGAGTCAGGGTTGGGGGCCGTGGGGGGGTAGGGAGGGAAAAATAATGAAACAAGATGGGATGGGGAAGGACACAAACCATAAGAGACTCCTAATCTCACAAAACAAACTGAGGGTTACTGGGGGATGGGAGGGTAGGGATAGGGTGGATGGGTTATGGACATTGGGGAGGGTTTGTGCTTTGGTGAATGCTGTGAAAGATGTAAGCCTGATGATTCACAGACCTGTACTCCTGGGGCAAAGAATAAAAAAAAAATAAAGGCAATAATCCATCATGTAATTTGCCTGATGAAAAACAAATCAGTGGTGGGGCACCTGAGTGGCTCAGTTGGTTAAGCATTGGACTCTTGATTTCAGCTCAGGTCTTGATCTCAGGGTCTTGAGATCGAGCCCTGCATGGGCTCTGTGCACAGCGGGGAGTCTGCTTCCCTCCCTCTCCCTCTGCCACCACCCCCTCACCCCCATCTTCTGTCTCTCAAATAAATAAATCTTAAAAACAACAACAACAACAACAACAACAAAAGAACTTCTCAGACTCAACACCCAAAAACCAAATAACCCAGTCAGAAAATGGGCAGAAGACGTGAACAGACACTTCTCCAAAGAAGACATATGAATGGCTAACAGACACATGAAAGAAATGTTCAACATCATTAGCCATCAGGGAAATTCAAATCAAAACCATAATGAGATATCACCTTACAGCAGTTCGAATGGCAAAAATTAACAAGGCAGGAAAGAGCAAATGTTGGTGAGGTTGTGGAGAAAGGGGTACCCTCTTGCACTGTTGGTGGGAATGCAATCTGGTACAGCCACTTTGGAAAACAGTATGGAGGTTCCTCAAGAAGTTAAAAATAGAGCTACCCTATGACCCAGCAATTGCACTACTGGGTATTTACCCCAAAGATACAGATGAAGTTAAAAGAAAGGGCACATGGGCGCCTGGGTGGCTCAGTGGGTTAAAGCCTCTGCTTTCGGCCCAGGTCATGATCTCAGGGTCCTGGGATCGAGGCCCACATCGGGCTCTCTGCTTGGCGGGGAGCCTGCTTCCCCCTCTCTCTCTCTGCCTGCCTCTCTGCCTCCTTGTGATCTCTCTCCCGCTGTGAAATAAAAAAAAAAAAAAAAAAAAAAAAAAAAGAAAGGGCACATGTTCCCCAATGTTCTTGGCATCAATGTCCACAATAGCAAAACTGTGGAAGGAGCTGAGATGTCCTTCAACAGATGCATGGATAAAGAAGATGTGGTCCATATATACAATGGAATATTACTTAGCCATCAGAATGGATGAATACCCACCATTTGCATCAACACAGATGGAACTGGAGGGGATTATGGTAAGAATATAAGGAATAGCAGAGAAGACCATAGGGGAATGGAAGGAAAACTGAAGGGGGGGGGAATCAGAGAAGGAGACAAACTGTTAGGGATTCTTGACTCTGGGAAACAAACTGAGGGTTTCAGAAGGGAGGGGGTGGCTGGACAAGGTAGCGGCGTGATGGGTATTAAGGAGGGCACATGTTGTGATGAGCACTGGCTGTTATACGCAGCTATTGAATCACTGAACACTACATCAAAAACTAATGGTATACTGTATGGTGGCTTCTGAACAAGAGAAAAAAAAAGAAGAAAGAGCCAAACTGGGGGCACCTGGGTGGCTTAGACAGTTAAGTGTCTGCCTTCAGCTCAGGTCATGATCCCACATTTCTGGGATGGAGCCCTGCATCAGGCTTCCTGCTCAGCTGGGGGTGGAGGGGTCTGCCTCTCCCTCTGCCCCTTCATCTCATTTGTGCTCTCTCTCTCAAAGAAATAAATAAAAATCTTTTAAACAAGTTTAAAAAAAAAGAAAGAAAGAAACAACCAAAACGTTTTCCAAAGAACTCTATAGTTTTGCATCCCCGCCAGCAACAGATAAGAGTTATGGTTGATTCTTACCCTCATCAGCCCTTGGTTTTGTTAGTCTTAACTTTTTTTTTTCCCCATCCCAGTGGCTATTTAGTGGTACCTTAATGTGGCTTAAAATGCTTTCTTTAAAGGTGCTTGGGTGGCTCAGTCAGTTAAGCATCTGCCTTCAGCGCAGGTCATGATCCCAGGGTCCTGCGATCGAGTCCCACATCAGGCTCCTTGCTCAGCGGGGAGCCTGCTTCTCTCTCTGCCTCTGTTGCCCTGCTTGTGCTCTCTCACTCTCTCTCTGACAAATAAATAAATCTTTAAAAGAAAATGTTTTCCTGGGGCACCTGGGTGGCTCAATGGGTTAAAGCCTCTGCCTTCGTCTCAGGTCATGATCTCGGGTCCTGGGATCGAGCCCCGCATTGGGCTCTCTGCTTGGCGGGGAGCCTGCTTCCTCCTCTCTCTGCCTGCCTCTCTGCCTAGTTGTGATCTCTTTCTCTCTGTGTCAAATAAATAAAATCTTTTAAAAAAAATGTTTTCTTTAGGGGCACCTGGGTGGCTCAGTCCGTTAAGCGTCTGCCTTGGGCTCAGGGCATGATCTCAGGGTCCTGAGATCAAGTCCTGCAGCAGGCTCCCTGCTCAGCAGAGAGTCTGCTTCTCACTTCTCACTCTGCTCATGCTTTCTCTCTCAGTCTCTCTCTCTCTCTCAAATAAATAAATAAAATCTTTAAAAAACGTTTTCTTTATTTGAGATAGTCGACACACTGGGTTACATTTCTTTCAGGTGTACAATATGGTGATTCAACTTCTCTACACGTCCTGCTGTGCTCACCACAAGTGAAGCTACCATCTGTCACCATACAACACTATTACAACATCATTGACTAGATTCCCTATGCCCGTGCCTTTTCTTTCCATAATTTATTCATTGGTGGATAGTAGATACCGGTGCTGAGTGTAAGTGCAGGAACACATGTTCGATAAGGGCATAGTAAACCGGGACTCAGACCTGTCTTGGATGAAGATCCAGACTACTCCACCACCTATGCCCCCTGGACAAAAAGGTAAGAGAGCTCTAGAAAAGACAGATTCCAATGGCACAAAATGGCACCCCTGTTGAGTCTGTCTTGCTGTATCCCTCCCTGCCCCTTTGGTGCTATTCTCACCTAGACTGCGTATTTTCTGAAAGAAATTGGATCTGAGGCCTAAGGCATTTACACAGCACAAAGATACCCAATGTCCCTTATGAGACCCTCTTCTTCTTTTGCACAATCTCTGAAGCAACCACTTCCTGTTTCCTTTTGTGTAAATTTTTTCTCTGTACATATATCAGGCGGTCAGTTCCACCCTGTACTTTACACACAGGCTGTGCTCATGCAATTCCTAAGATTTTAAATGTGAGTTACTACTTTAATGACCAGAGGGCTTAAGCAGTGATATGTCAGTCAGTGATCAATGGCTCCTCCTGTGGGTTTTATTTCTAATAAAGAAATAAACTCCAGGCCAAACTCATTATCCTGGAATACCTCAGGTTGAGCACAGCCAAAGAGTAATAATGAGAGTAATGACATGTATTAAGTGCCTCACATGTATTAAGTGTTCCAGGCCCTTCCTGGGTGCTTTCTTTTGATCATTGCAAAATCCTGGCCCAGTGCATTTCAACACCCAACGTAACATGGATCTTGAAACTCTCACAGCCTGAGACTTTGTCCAAGAGCGCATACTTGGCGGGTAGATCTGTTGGCACCCCTGTGCCTTGAAAAAAAGGTCTTACCGTCCTACTGTATCTTCCAGCTGTCACTTTGAATGCTATTTGTTTAACAGGAGCAATAAAATGAACAAAGAACAGAAATCTAGTATATAACCGATTGGGAAATCGTCCAATAACTTACCAACACCAAGTGCATCCCAGTGCAAACAAGATTTGCTCCACAGGCATCTGTAAAACACCAGAATCCACATCTTAATGTATTTAAGAGTCTCTACTATCATCTATAGGAATAGGAAGAATATGACTAGACAGGAGATGTTACATAAATTTAACCCTGCAGACCTCATGTTAAAGTTGGCAAGTCACTTTATTTTAAGATGACAACCTCAGGGTAGCTATAGGATTCTGTAATCATCAGAGTGATTCTCGTCATTTCTCTTAGTACATGCCAATATGATTTTCTTCACCTGGCACATTCCAGTCAGTATTTACTTGTGTGTAGGCAATTTTTCTTTTTATCCTCTTCTTATGTCATCTCTTCTAAGTGATGGAAGGCACCAATGATGCCTGAAATCAGTAAAACAATTAAGCGAGTGATCAGTAGAAGTAATGCCTGGTTTATACTAAAAATTATTTTGGCTCGAAGACCATATTCTCTGTCAGGTGGAGGACCACTGTCTATACTACCACCTGCTCCCTTCTCTTCACAAGTCGGGGGTTTCCAACCTCTCATAAGTGACAGTGTTTCTTGTTGTTACACACCCCTCGGAAATTGCAGGTCTTGACATCACAGTCAAACCCCAAGTCTTGAATAAAAGTACAGTTCTGTTGAAAACAGTACTTTCCTGGGCCACATGTTGCCCCATCTACGACAAGCCCCATTTCTGGCAGATCTGTTCCATGGTGTGCATCGTATCCAAAGCATAACTCTTCCTTAACATCACGTACTATTATGTGACGAAACGTAGTGTGCTCACCTCCACCAGGAATTTCTTCCACATCACGACAGTGCAGCAGTCCACAAAAAACATTATGTGGTTCACATTTCACAGGTTTTCCTCCTCCTCGTATCAACTTCACCCCACAGTTCCCAAATCGATCACCTAATACATTCAATTTTTCATAGCATGCTGGTGCACCATCTTTTATTTGGTAGCCAAAGAGGGACTGGCATTGCATATCACGATCACTGCAGTTTCCTCTCACACAGACAGCCAATGCTGAACATGGGGTTCCGTCTTGGGTGTAAAAGTCATTAGGACAATTATGCGATCTCCCATCACAGTATTCTGGGAGATCACAAATACCACGCATATCTCTGCAAAGCAATCCAGGTTGAGCATATTTGCAGGTAACACAGCAGGTTCCTCCATTGCAATCACTGCCAAGGGTGAGGATACAATCGCTCTTGCAACACTTATTAGTAGAACACTGTTTTAAGGAGCCACAGTCACATTCTTCCTTTCGATCCACAAATAGGTCACCACAACGAGCAGCTAAATAAGGAAAATTGGTGTATGGTACATTTGGTACGCTCAGACAAGGATCCCATATAGTGAGCTTGTGATGTATTCTGTTATAAGAACAGTTGCTCATCATATCCAATATATCAGGCTCAGGAGCCATGACACAGTGCTGTCTTCGAAAGCATTGACAACCTGGTGTATCATGATTAAGGCCCAAATTATGACCTAGAGTATGTGCTGCAACAGCCGCAGCCCAAAATAAGTGGTATCTTGTCATATATACATATGACACGCCCCAGTTGGGGTTGCACACTCCATCGAACTGGGCATAATACATGACCCCACCGATTTTATCTCCTGTAAGAATCATTGAAGTATCATGACGGATACTTTCATACCAATTCCAATATTTCCACACACCAAAACTACTCAAGACCTCTGCAATGTTTGGCTCTGAATATAAATCTATCTTATTACTTTTATCCCATATGCACACAACACGTATGTAGACATCTAGGAGAGTTGGTTTGAAGATGGTATGTAATATGTTGTTCAAAATCACTATACTCTCTATTACACGTGTGATATTAGTGTCCAATGTAAATAATGAGTTAGTAGCTGTGTAGTGGATTTTAAAGTATTTCTTATGTGGCCACCACAAATACACGGGGGCTGCTCTAGGAGTTCCAGCAAGAATTGCCTCTTCGTATTCTTGATTTGTATCTTGCTCTTCAATCTTACACCTTTCAGCCCCTGACAATCTTCTTTCTGATACGAGCAGAGAAACCACATGCTCAAATTTGGAAGAAGCTTCCAGCGGTTTTATTTCATAAGTGAAGTCATCTACCTGCAGCATGCCACGCAGACCCCCGTAGCAGGTGTCCAGTGTGCCCATGGAGCCAGGAATCCCTTCCAGGTAACAGTAGTAGTAGCAGTCTCTAGGAACAAAGGTAGTCCTCCTGCATGGCGCCCTGATCGTTATCGGTGATAATAGGAAACTGCCTGGGAAGCAAGTTCTTCTTGATTTTCATGTGAACCACATGTCTTTGACCCCTGAAGTGAATCTTATAGGAGAGCTGGCCTTGTCTCTCAGTTCCACCCACCCTGTGGGACACCTTCCTGGGGATCACAACTTCAGAGGAAGTGAAATGCCATCTTGGGAGGGCATGAGAGCAGCAGACTGCAGACAAGAGTAGCCAGAGGAGAGGCCGCCAGAGGTCACCTGTTGAGTGGGCCCAGGCCCAGGCAGGCCCCATGGTTGAAGGAGCCTGTGACCACAGAAGATTCAGTTGGGTGAGAGGTAGGCAAGATGATCACCCATACAGCAACTTTTCTAGCAGGGGAGTCCTGAGGAGAGCAGAGAGGGACTGGGGGCACGGCCTCCCCAGGGAGGGGGCACAGCCTCCCCAGGGAGGGGGTGGGGAGCTATTATGTAATAATGGTGTGCTCATCAGGGGAGGCTGTGCTCAGTGAGCTGGGTGTCCTAGCCCAGGGGACTTTGAGAAGAGAAAAAATGGGAGGAATTGGGAACAGTAGTGTGTATACCTGCGCTTAAAGGTCCCATGGTCTCTTGGAGAAGTCGCAGGGGAAGAATAAGTGTGTTTGGTAGCATTTTCAGTGAGGAAAGGATTTTTCTTTCTCAAACCTAAATGGCATAAGGGATCAACAGGTAATTAAAACAGGATGGAGAGGAGAGTGGAAGCTTCTTCAAAGAATTCTGGGGAGAGAATTAGATTCTCTCATACTTTACAACAATTGAATGCACTTGGGATGATTGGTGTGAAGAAAGAGTAAATAGAGTTCATGAGTAGAACAATTAGCATCTGAAACAGTGGTTTCTCATAAAGTCAAACTTGTATCTACCCTACGTCCCAGCGATCCTGGCCCTAGGAAATTACCCGCAAAGACTAGAATATGAGTGTCCAGAGTAGCGGGATTCATGAATTTATTCCACAAACTGGGAAAAAAACAACCAGCACTTAACAGATGAATGAATAAACAAACTGGGATATTCATCCAGTGGAATAATCCCTCTTAAATCAGAATTAAATTTTGATCCATGTAAGAATATGGATTTCTCTTATAGTATGATGATGACAGAAGGAATCAGACAAAAGAAACTTAATATAGGATTTAATTTGAATCAGTTCTGGAATGGTCTAGAATAGGTTTAATTTATGAGACTAAAATTTTTTTCAAGATTTTTTAATTTATTTTTTAAGAGACAGAGCAGAGCATGCTGGAGAGAACACGAGTGGGGACGAGGGGCAGAGGGAGAGAAAGAAGACTCCCTGCTGAGCTAACTAGTTCTTCTAGAATTTAAATCAGTAGCTTCCTGTCGTGGCAATGGAGGAATGGAGGGAAATTTCCCGAGTGACTGGAAACTTGTGTATCTTGATGGGGATGTGCTATGGTTTGAATGTTTGTGTCCCTGCAAAATTCATGGGTTGAAATCCTAAACCCCAGCATGGTGGTAGTAGGAGGTGGGGTCTGTGGAAGGTGATTAGGTCATAAGGGTGGAGTCCTCAGGAATGGGATTAGGGTCTTCATAAAAGAGGCCCGAGAAAGAGCTCTCACCTCTTCTGCACATGGCTTTACAGCAAGAGGAACCATCTGCCCTCACAAGACAATGAATCTGCTGTGACTTGATTTTTGATTTTTGATCTCCTCTCTCCACAACTATGAGAAAGAAGCCACCCAGTCTTTAGTATTTTATTATGTGGCCAAAAGAAGCTAAAATGGTGGTGTTTAGAAATCAAAACTCAAGGTCCACCTTAAAATCTACTTATTTTATTGTATGCTAAGTATACCTCAAAAAAGTTAATATATTTTATTGTGGAATAATTGACATACAATATTACATTAGTTTCAGGTGTACAACACAGTGACAAACACAATTATCGATATTTCAAAATTGTCACCACAATAAGCCTGGTTACCATCTGTCACTTTCCAAAGTTAATTCAATATTATTGACTGTATTGCTCATACTGTACGTTACATCCTCATGATTTACTTGAGGATGTTTGTACTTCTTAATCCTCTTCACCCATTTTGCCTACCCTTTTGCAACAACTAATCTGTTCTCTGTATCTAGGAGTCTGGGTTTTGTTTTCTTTTGTTTGCTTTGTTTTTGAGATTCCACATGTAAGTGTAATCATGCAGAATTTGTCTCTGTCTGACTTATTTCACTTAGCCTCAATGTCTATCCATGCTGTTGCAAAATTTTGTTGTTTTTTATGGCTGAGTAGTATTCCATTTTATATACATGTTGCATCTTCCTTATCCATTCATCCATGGATGGACTTTAAGGTTGTTTTCATATCTTGGCTATTGTAAATAATGCTGCAACAAACATAAGGGTGCACAAATCTTTTCAAAGTGTGATTTTGTTTTCTTTGGATGAACACCAAGAAGTGGAATTGTTGGTCATATGATAACTCTATCTTAAATTTTTTAAAAAGATTTTACTTATTTACATATATATATATATGTATATATATATACATATATATATTTACTTACTTAATGAGAGAGAGAGCACTCAAGTGGGTGGAGGGAGAGGGGGGAATCTCCAGTGGGCTCCATGCTGACTATAGAACCTGATGCGGGGCTTGATCTCATGACCCTCAGAACATGACCTGAACCAATACCAAGAGTCAGTCACTCTGAGTGAGCCACCCAGGCACCCCAGTATTTTTATTTTTTGAGGATCCTCCACACTATTTCCCATAATGACTATATCAGTTTACATACCCACCTACAGTATTCAAGAGTTCCCTTTTCTGCACATATTTGTTAACACTGGTTATTTGCTGTCTTTTTCATAATAACCAGTATGACAGGTGTAAGGTGTTATCCCACTGTGGTTTTGAGTTGCATTTTCCTGATGTTTAGTGATATTGAGCATTTTTTCATGTGCTTGTAGGCCATCTTAATGTCGTCTTTTAAAATGTCTATTCATGTCCTTTGCCTGTTTTTTAATGATATTTGATTTTGTTTGTTAATAGATTGTATGAGTTCTGTATATATTTTGGATTTTAACTCCTTATTAGATATATGATTTGTAAATATCTTCTTCCATTTTGTAGTCTGTCTTTTCATTTTTTGGTGGTCTTCTCTCCTGTACAGAAGCTGTTAATTTGAAATATTCCCATATGTTTAATTTTGCTTTTGTTTCCCTTGTCTTTGGAGTCACAGAAAAAAAAAATTTGCTAAGACCAATGTCAGGGAGCTTACCACCTATGTTTTTTCCTAGCATTTTATGATTTCAGTTCTTATATTCTAGTCTTTAATCTATTTGAGTTGATTTTTTAAAAGGATTTATTTATTTATTTATTTGACAGAGAGAGAGAGCAAAAGCAGGTGGAGTGGCAGGCAGAGGGAGAGGGAGAAGCAGCTCCCTGCTGAGGAAGGAGCCCAACACAGAGCTCAATCGCAGAACCCTAGGATCATGACCTGAGCCGAAGGCAGCTGCTCAACCAACTGAGACACCCAGGTGCCCTTGATTTTTTTTTTTTTTTTGAGAGAGAGAGAGAACATGAATGGGGGAGGGAAGAGGTGGAAGGAGAGAGGGAGTGTTTTTCTTTTAAGATTTTATTTATTTATTTATTTATTTATTTATTTATTTATTTATTTATTTTATGAGCACAAACATCTGAGGCAGTGGAGGGGCAAGGGAGAGGAAGAAAGTCTCAAGCAGAGTCCACACTGAGTGGGGAGCCTAACACTGAGCTTGATCTCGTGACCTTGAGATCAAGAGCAGAGCTGAAATCAAGAGTGAGACAATTAACTAACTGAACCACCCAGGCACCCCTATTTTGAGTTGATTTTTATATATGGGGTAAGATAGTGGTCTAATTTCATGGTTTTGAATGTACCTATCCAATTTTTTCAATGCCATTTACTGAAGAGATTGTTCTTTCTCTATTGTACATTCTTGCCTTCTTGGCATATTTTAATTCACCATATATGCGTGGGTTTACTTCTGGGCTCTATTCTGTTTCAAACCTGTATTCAGGGTGTGTCTCCCTCTCTGATCTATGAGTCTATTTTTATGCCAATACCACATTATTTTACTACTATAACTTTGTAATATAATTTGAAATCAGGGGATGTGGTATCTCTGGCTTTGTCTCTTTCAAGATTGTTTTGGCTATTTGGGGTCTTTTGTGATTCGACAGAAATTTGATATTATTTGTTCAGGCTATGTGAAAAATGTCACTAAAATTTTGACAGGGATTGCATTGAAACTGTAGATTGCTTTCGGTATTATGGACTTTTTAATAATATTGATTCTTCCAATCCATAGGCACAGAATATCTTCCCAATTATTGGTGTCTTCTTCAATTTTTTTCATAAGTGTTTTATACTATTAAGAATACAGACCTTTTGGGCGCCTGGGTGGCTCAGTGGGTTAAAGCCTCTGCTTTCGGCTCAGGTCATGATCCCAGCGTCCTGGGATTGAGGCCCGCATCATGCTCTCTGCTCAGCAGGGAGCCTGCTTCCTCCTCTCTCTACCTGCCTCTCTGCCTACTTGTGATCTCTCTCTGTGTCAAATAAATAAATAAAATCGTTAAAATAAATAAAATAAAATAAAAAACGAATACAGACCTTTTATCTCCTTGGTTAAATTTATTCCTAGGTATTCTATTCTTTTTTAAAAATTTATTTTTTATTATGTTCAGTTAGCCAACTTTTTTTAAGATTTTATTTATTTGTTTGACACAGAGAGAAAGAGATCAGATCACAAGTAGGCAGAGAGAGAGGAGGAAGCAGGCTCCCTGCTGAGCAGAGAACCTGATGTGGGGCTTGATCCCAGGACCCTGAGATCATGACCTGAGCTGAAGGCAGAGGCTTTAACCCACTGAGCCACCCAGGCGCCCCTCAGCTAGCCAACTTATAGATATCATTAGTTTTTTGGGGTTTTTTTAAAGATTTTTATTTTTATTTGACAGAGAGAGAAAGATCACAAGTAGGCAGAGAGGCAGGCAGAGAGAGAGGAGGAGGCAGGCTCCCTGCTGAGCAGAGAGCCTGATGCGGGCCTCGATCCCAGGACCCTGGGATCATGACCTGAGCCGAAGGCAGAGGCTTTAACCCACTGAGCCACCCAGGTGCCCTATCATTAGTTTTTGACATAATGTTCAGTGATTCAATACCTGTGTATAACACCCAGTGCTCATCACGACACATGCTCTCCTTAATACCCATCACCTGGCTACTCTATCCAGCCACACCCCTCCCTTCTGAAACCCTCAGTTTGTTTCCTAGAGTCAAGAGTCTCTCATGGTTTGTCTCCCTCTCTGATTTCCCCCGCTTCAGTTTTCCCTCTCTTCCTCTATGGTCTTCTGTGCTATTCCTTATGTTCCACATATGAGTGAAACCATATGATAATTGTCTTTATCTGCTTGACTTACTTCACTTGCATAATCCCCTCCAGTTCCATCTGTGTCGATGCAAATGGTGGGTATTCATCCATTCTGATGGCTAAGCAATATTCCATTGTATATTTGGACCACATCTTCTTTATCCATGCATCTGTTGAAGGACATCTCAGCTCCTTCCACAGTTTGGCTATTGTGGACATTGACGCCAAGAACATTGGGGAACATGTGCCCTTTCTTTTAACTTCATCTGTATCTTTGGGGTAAATACCCAGTAGTGCAATTGCTGGGTCATAGGGTAGCTCTATTTTTAACTTCTTGAGGAACCTCCATACTGTTTTCCAAAGTGGCTATACAAGATTGCATTCCCACCAACAGTGCAAGAGGGTACCCCTTTCTCCACAACCTCACCAACATTTGCTCTTTCCTGCCTTGTTGATTTTTGCCATTCGAACTGCTGTAAGGTGATATCTCATTGTGGTTTTGATTTGAATTTCCCTAATGGCTAATGATGTTCATGTGTCTGTTAGCCATTCATATGTCTTCTTTGGAGAAGTGTCTGTTCATGTCTTCTGCCCATTTTCTGACTGGATTATTTGGTTTTTGGGTGTTGAGTTTGAGAAGTTCTTTATAGATCTTGGATACCAGCCCTTTATCTGTAATGTCATTTGCAAGTATCTTCTCCCATTCTGTGGGTTGCCTCTTAGTTTTGTGGGCTGTTTCCTTTGCTGTGCAGAAGGTTTTTATCTTGCCAAAGTCTCAAAAGTTCATTTTTGCTTTTGTTTCCCTTGCTTTTGGAGATGTGTCTTGAAAGAATTTGCTGTGGCCGATGTCAAAGAGGTTACTGCCTATGTTCCCCTCTGGGATTTTGGTGGATTCCTGTCTCACACTGAGGTCTTCCATCCATTTGGAGTTTATCTTTGTATATGGTGTAAGAGAATGGTCCAGGTTCATTCTGCATGTGGCTGTCCAATTTTTCCAGCACCATTTATTGAAGAGACTGTCTTTTTCCCATTGGACATTCTTTTCCTGATTTGTCAAAGATTAGTTGCCCATAGAGTTGAAGGTCCATTTCTGGAGTCTCTACTCTGTTCCATTGATCTATGTGTCCATTTTTGTGCTGATACCATGCTGTCTTGGTGATCACAGCTTTGTAATACAGCAAGAAAGCAGGCAACATGATGCCCCCAGCTTTGTTCTTCTTTTTCAACATTCCCTTGGGAATTCTGGGTCTTTTCTGGTTACATACTGAACAGATTCCTAGGAGGAAGGACCTATTGACATCATGACATGTAGATAAGGGAATGATTCTCCCAGTCCTTCCCCCATGAACCCTAGAACCATTTAGGATTATTTGTTCCAGCTCTTTGAAAAATTCCAGTGGTGTATTGATAGGGATGGCATTGAAAGTTTAGATTGCTCTAGGCAGCATAGACATTTTTACAGTGTTTATACTTCCAATCCATGAGCATGGAATGTTTTTCCACCTTTTTGTGTCTTCCTCAATTTCTTTCATAAGTGTTCTATAGTAGTTTGACTGTTTCTTATCAAGGTAAACATACACTGGACTATATACTCAGAGGTCCCTCTTCTAAATGTTTCTCTAAGTGCACGGAGAACATAGGTCCATACAAAGACCTGTGTACAGATGCTCGCAGCAGCTTTATTCATAATAGCCCCAAACTGGAAACAACCCAAACGTCCATCAATGGTGAATGAGTCGACAAACAGTGGTCTAGCCACACATTGGACTGCTACTCAGTAATGAAGAAGAACCAATTACTCATGCAACAACATGGGTGGATCTCAAAATTATGCTGAATGAAAGAAGTCAGACCGAATAGTCTGCAAGACTGTCTGACTCTAATTAATGTGACATTTGGAAAAAGGTAAAACAACGTGTGCAGAGAACAGATTAGTGGTTGCCAGGGTCTGGAGGGAGGGCACTGACTACAAAGGGGTACAGGGGAGGTTTTGGGGTAAAGGAAACATTCTGTGTCTTCAGTGGGGTAAGTGGCTTCATGACCACATACATTTGGTGAATTCTATTCTATGCCAATTATATCTCAAGAAATCTCCTTTTAAAAATAATAACAACAACAAGGATGAGTCTTCCGCCAGCAGCGTGAGGATGATATAGCTGTTGGTCCACATGCCAAATCCCCTTTGGGGATGTTATTCTACCTGCTAAAGATACCAAGCCCAATTATATACCAGAGACTTGGGGAAGTGACAAGTGGCCTGGGCTGCAGAGCCCTTACCCCACTGTAAGCAGTATATCAGCTAGGACTCCACTTCTTGCCTGATGTGCTTAACTCCCACTCTCACGGTGTCCATGAGGATGCTTTGGAGCTCCAAGGATGCTTTGGAGCTCCGACTGTCAATGTCAATGCAGAGACTGGGTCCAATAGTCCAAGGTATTTCTTGATCCCTAGCATCCAGACTCTCAGGAAAATGGCTCTAGGTCTTGTGGGGGAAGGACGGGAATAATCATTCTATTATCTATGTTGTCACAATGTCGATTGGTCCTTCCTCCTAGGAACCCAGCAATCTGTTCAGTCGACCACTTCTGCCTGTGCAAATCATCTTTGTTCCAGGAACTGCACAGGGATCATGAGTTTTTATAGTGCAACCGTTCCCAGCCTCCTGCTCCACCAGTTTGGGCTTCTTCCCATTGTAGGTGCTAAGCACCACTCTGACTACTACTCATCTGTTTGCCACTAGAGAGACTGTGCTTGCTACTGCCTCAAAAGTCCCTATGGATGAATCCCCTTAGCTACCTCTCCAACTTTGAGCACAATTCTGGTCATCGTGGTTCCCTGGCTGCGGGCTGTCAAGTGCAGCCACCTGGCCTCTGTTACCTCGGGAGACCTCATTATCACCCTAGCTGCTAACAAACACTGCTCTGTGCCAATTTTGTCCTCTCACCAGACTGGCCTGTAGAGGAGAGACACAGCTGAACTCCTGAGAGATGATGCTTCTCTTTGCTCTGGCACATCTTGGTTGTTTTCCTCTCATTGAGGTACAGTGGACACATAGCATTCTATCAGTTTCAGGTGTACAGTGGTACCGTTCGATATTGGTACAGATTGCAAAATGGTCACAGCAGTAAGTCTAGTTAGCATCCGTCACCATACATGGTTACAAAGAGTTGTTTCTTGCCATGAGAACCTTTAAGATGTACTATCTTAGCAACTTTCAAATAGAGGATTCAGTATGAGTAACTATAGGCACCATGCTGTGTACTACCTCCCCAGGGCTTATTGATTACACGACTGGACATTTGTGCCTTTTGACCCCCTTCTCCCATTTTGCTAGCCCCTCCACCCCTGCCTCTGGGACCCACCCATCTGTTCTCTGGGTCTTTACCAGTGCCTTCCAATGGGTCCTCTGGCCCCCCGGAACATGTGCAGTGTGGCATGCCTACTTCTCTCAACCTTGTTCTCCCAACTGGCATGGAAAATTAAGCATTTCTACTTTGCCCAGGATGGGCTATCACTTCTCCCCGACCTCTAAGAGTCCCAGAGAAGTGCGTGGGCCCCATTCCCTGGGGCAGTGTCCTTCCCAGGGTGACTCTTGCAGCTACTTGGGTGTGATCCTCTTCCTCTCAGAGTGTGGCTTGTCCAGCCAGCTTATTCTTGCGATGGCACAGCAGACCCCATGTGAGGGAGGGCAGCCAGGAAGAGAAGGGGGACAGTTCCTTGTGGGGGGACAAGCTCTAAGCCTTTGTATGGTTCTGTGGAGCCAGTATGTTCAGGGGTATCCACCCAGATGTCACCATCTTATGTTTATTTATTATTATTATTTTTTAAGATTTTATTTATTTATTTGCGACAGAGAGAGCATGAGAGGGGGGAGTGTCCGACGGAGAAGCAGATTCCCTGCTGAGCAGGGAGCCAGATGTGGGACTTGATCCTAGGACTCCAGGATCATGACCTGAGCCAAAGGCAGTCGGCTTAACCAGCTGAGCCACACAGGCACCCTCTGTCTTGTGTTTAAAGCACTTGGTTTCCCCAGCACAACACATAACACTCTTGCCCCGGATGACCATTTACAAGTCCCTGCCGCCCTTGGACCCTATCTGATCCTGAGATGGCTTCTCAGCTATGATTCCTCTTCCATGCCAGGAGATAAGGTCCCCCCAGTAAGCAAACAAAAAAGCCTTCTGGCATTCACAGATGGGCTTTAACGTTTAGGAAACTAGGGCAGTTGACCCTTGTTCTCATTACCTTTGACAGGGAGACAGAGCATCAAGACAGCTTAGTCACAACCCGCTGACTCTGCCATCCTTGGAGACTTCGTGGCTTCCATATCATTCAAATGCCTAGTGCATTGCACATGAGAGTGTTGCCCTCCCTTGAGACCTTTCCCTGGGCTGCCGCTGGTCAATTCCTCTGCGTTGGGCTACTGACCACTTTGTGCTAGGAATTATCTTTTCTTCACGTTCCTCTGGGGAGAGTCCTCCTTGCCAGCTGAGTGTTGACTTAGCATGGCCCCAAGCCCATCTTGGTCTTTTGTCAGATCACTGTCAGCACCACTGTCTTTGGAGAAGCAGATGTCAAGACAGGATCAGACCTTCAGGACGCTTGTGGAAGGAAGTGTCTCTTCCTTAAAGATAAAGAGGGAGGAATACGAGGAGACCAAGAGAGCCTTTGGGCCACAATACCCCTCCTTTTCAAGGAGAGAGGAAAGGTAGGATGGCATTGGAAGAGCCTCAGATGTCAGAGTAGGTGTGAATCCTGTTCATCCGGGCCAGTGGGGAGCCCTTGAGGCAGAGTGACCCTTTACAGCTTCCTATTTTGGGCAGCAGTGGCCTTGTTCCATGCTGCCACACTCAAAGGATAGCTAGAGCTTCCCACGAGAACCATGGGCTGGGGTGAATTTCCCACAGCCACCAAGTGAAGGCAACTGGAGACTATTGATCAGCCCTGCTCTCTGTTGTGGACTACTCTCCTGAAGGGTGACCTGAGGAGGTCACAGAACAAGCAACTGCCGTGACCAAGAAGGTTTTTTTCAGGGGCCACACAAAGATCTCCAATGGGAAGAAACATGGCCCACTATTCTTACATCCTTCAAGGAAACATGATCTCGCTACTGTCTTAGTTGCACATTGCTCCTGTGTTGCTGGAGGAGACAGTTGGAGGGGCTTTCTCTTGGCCTCTGCCACTGTGGCGAGCCCACCTCCCTCTGTCAGGGAACCAGTGAGAGCATTCTGCCAGCTGCTAAGATCTGCTGCTTTTTCAACAAAGAGCTGGGAAGAGGACAACATGAATGGCACGGGTCATGAGAAGGACCTGTGCCAGCAATTGGTTTGTTACCTTTCCTCCATCTGACCCCATGCTAATGGACCATCACCATCACATTTGTCTGCCTCGAGATCAATGGCAGCTCAGATCCTGTATCTGAGAACTACTGGTAAGATCTGAGTATTTCCCATGCTCCAGGATCTGAGTATCACTTGAGGAAGGAGTGAGGGAATGGCTTCTATGAATGTGTGAAGGTTGTCTTCAGAGTCTCTGCTTGAGGTGATCCTGCTTCCACTTTGATCAATGGGTCCAGATCGGAGAACTGGCCCAGGTCTGGCAACTGGGTGAGGGCGTCATGTTTTCCATTGCGGCCGCTAACATCGTTCTTAAGGGCTTTTGACTTGCACAGATCTTGCTTGCCTTCACATCTGTCTCTCTCATAGCAGTATCGTGTTCTAGTAGACATCATCATAGACCCCTGTGACTGAAAGGTTCCGGGGTGGACATTCCAATGTGATTAATGTTACATTTATTACAAACATTTTGCCTTTGATTGCTCAATGCTGCCTTGTGGCCCCTGCCATTCTGGAATCCTGTCATGTCCAGTGAGAGCCGGAGTCCAGGTCCATGGCAGCATCAGCTCAGGTCTTCCAGAAGATAGCCACGACTGAGCTGCTCAGGGGTGCCGGTGTCCTTTCCCCCAGCCGTTCCTTATTAATTCAGTGAAGAGATTCAGCCCTTCGGGCTGTCCCAGGAAACAAATCGGGCTGGTGGATTTTGTCTTTCAGTGCTTTGGTGGTATCATTACTAACTTTAGCTAAAAGTTGGAACACATTTCTCAGCATTGTATGGAAGCTGGCTTGAAGATGTGCAGAAATGAGTCAGTTATCTCTCTGGCAATCTCTCCCCTAATGAAGAAGAGTATCCTCATTTTGGAGAAAACTCTGCCATCATTTGCGGGCTACATGGACTACTGGTCATGTTTCCTTAAACACTTGGAGACCCCTTGTGACCATCCCTAAGATGAACGTGTTCAGGTGAGAGGCCAGTTATTCCTGATATACACAAAATGCCCCAAAAATATTGGTTACCATTTTGAGGTCCTTAAACATGGCACTTCAGTCATTCAGAGAGTCTCATTTGAGAGTACCTCCAGTATGATTTTCTAGTAGCTAATAAGCCCTATGTTTCTCCATTCAGTTCAAATAATTTAATATAGTCCTTGTGTTTACAGGGACTTAAGACAGTTCTCTGGGGTGCCTGGGTGGCTCAGTGGGTTAAAGCCTCTGCCTTCGGCTCAGGTCATGATCTCAGGGTCCTGGGATCGAAGCCCGCATCGGGCTTTCTGCTCAGCAGGGAGCTTGCTTCCTCCTCTCCCTGTCTCTCTGCCTACTTGTAATCTCTCTCTGTCAAATAAATAAATAATCTTTAAAAAAAAAAAAGACAGTTCTCTGATTTGTCCTGTTTTTCTACCCCACCAGTCAGGTGGTATTCTCCCACCTCCCAGAATCAGTGATAGCTACAGAGTGGGGGTGAAGGAGGCATCTGAAGGTGTTGTCAGGTGTTTTGCATGGTGCAGGAATTGGGGCCACTCATTTTTTCCAATTGATTTCTCAGTAAGGTTAGGTAAGATAGTCAAATCATGGTCAGAGGTGTCTGGTAGGGGATGGCAGACTCACTAGCTAGTTGAATTTTAGTTGCCTGTAGGAGTTTGGCAGAATTGCATCATGACAATGTCCTTCATGAGGAAGGTTGCAGTGGAAGTTCTGAAAGATGAAGATCTCAATGTCCCTTTTCCCCCCAGGTGTGAGATAGTCCCTCCTCAAGTTCCAGTATTGTTGTTCTCTTTCTACTGCCACAAAGCTGGTATTTGTCCTCCCCGTAGATAAAAAATGTCCGCATTTTTTAAATTAAGTAGGCTTCATTCCCCACATGGGGCTCAAACTCATGATCCTGATAACAAGAGTCACATGCTCTACCATCTGAGCCATCCAGGTACCCCTAAAATCTTTCTAAAATCTCTTACTCATACCTAGACCTTCCCTCTAAAAGGGCCTAGAGTGGAGTACAGGTGACTCCAGGGCACTTGTATAAAATTCCATGAAAATTCAGTTTAAATTCTCAAAGCCTCCTTCTAGTCAGGCTGCCCCCCAGAAGAAGTACTGCCAGGGTGGTGTACTAGGGGACTGAAGGATGCACCACCATGCCTAGGAATGGTCACAGCAGAATCCAGAGTATTTAAAATAGAGCTATACAACCTTCCCACCCCTTGTGTCCTTATTCTAACCTAGGAAGGAAGTAGTCAAGATGTTGCTGGGGAGACTGGGGAGACCCTGTGCCCTGAGGCCTCCACCCACTGGTCCCCAAGATGTCTCTGGAGGCTCTTGGTCTTGGGGCAGGAAAGAATGTGAAGATTGACTAGGCAAAACAGTTGGGCAGTGCAAGTGAAGCGTTATTAAAGTGGGAGCACATTCTGGAGAAGCGAGACAGGTGCACTCAAGGGTGAGCTGCATGCCCCTGGGTGCGGGTTTCTATCTTTCCTTGACAGTTGTTAACTAGGGGGTGGAATATTTATTACTTGGGAAGGGGATTTTTTTGGGAGCAGGATTTTGTGCCTTTTCTTCCTTACTCGGTCAAGGTTTCTGGCCTTGTCTTGGGCCTGCCTGGTTTGGTCCAGCTTCTTGTGACTTTGTTTTTGGAGTGCAGAAGGCACAGGCCTCCACCTTTTCTGATAGCAGGCCAGGACTCCCCCTTGGCCGACCTGCAGGCTTCTTGTCAAAGCCATGAACTGCTTATTTTAACAAAGAGGCAATGATTCCTTTCTAGAGAGAGCGTCACTGGGTGTCCCACTCTGTGGGAGCCAACAGTAGGTGAGGGAGGTAGAAGCTTAAATCTTTTTGAGCTGCGTTCTTGGAGGTTCTTCCAACACTTGAATAATACCACGTCTGTGGATGTTGAAGTCTCGTTGACTACCTTTACTGTCAGTTCATGGTTGAGTGGTTTTAGGGATAAAATGTGTGCTTTGTGTCTTGGCTGGGAACGCCTGGGACACTTACCTGCACCCCGTGCTACTTCTAGTGACTCTCTAAGACATTCCCCCACCTGAGCCAGTGTTTGCTGGACTGGCCCTGGCGGTTCTCACTATGGTTGCAAGTCACACCTCAGCAACAAGCATTAGAGAACTTTGAAAAAGCAAGGTTTATTATGCACAAGTCCCACATGGGTACATTGCACACCTGGAACCACATAGCCAGGTTAGGACAGGAGGAGAGTGCATGGAACTGGGGTTCTATCCTTATTGGGGTTGAGGGTGTCACCGGTTTACTCCTTAATGCTGAATTTAAAATGGAAGAGTGGGGATTCAAGTGCAGGGAAGGGAAAAAGCATTCAAAGATTTAGTTATGTAAATTACACAGGGCTGGGCTCCTGAGTGGCTCAGTGGGTTAAAGCCTCTGCTTTCGGTTCAGGTCATGATCTCAGGGTCCTGGGATGGACCCTGCTTGGCATTGGGCTCCCTGCTCGGCAGGGAGTCTGCTTCCTCCTCTCTCTCTGCCTACTTGTGATCTCTCTCTCTCTGTCAAATAAATAAATCTTTAAAAAAAAAAAAAAGATTACACAGGGCTTCCTAAAAGGTGAGCTTGATGGGTGCAGTGGCCTGGCTCTTTATCTATTTGCGTAGCTAACAATATTTATTTGCAAGATAGCTATCTTTGAAATGGGTGCCTCAGCAATCAAAAGCTTAATGTCAGGCACTTATACTACAATGTGTACCATTGTCAGGATGCAAATGGTTCGCCAGGAGGTTAATTTCAAAGACTCCCAACTGTGTGGCTGAGGTCAGCTGATGAGATGGAAACAGCAATAATGAAACTTCGGAAAGTGTCCACCATGGCCGAGTACCACTGGCAGCCCCAAGAAAGGATCAAAGTTCTTAGGTTGTCCATCTGCCAGGAGGCAGCAGAGGCAGCACCCATGCAACGTGGGCTCTCTAACCTTAAGACAGACAGAAGCTTTCAGCAGGAATCACAAGTCTAGAAGGCAGTAGTAGCCTCTGCATCAGAACAGTCTTTTATCTTTGGGGTAAAGATACAGACCTAGTGAAAAGAAGGGGCACATGCGCCCCAATGTTCATAGCAGCAATGTCCACAATCGCCAAACTGCGGAAGGAGCCAAGATGCCCTTCAACAAATGAAGGGATAAAGAAGATGTGGTCCATATACATAATGGAATATGGTTCGGCCATGAGACACAATGAATACCCACCATTTGCATGGACAAGGATGGAACTGGAAGGGATTATGTTAAATAAAGTAAGTCAAACAGAGAAAGACAATTATCATATGGTTTCACTCATATGTGGAACATAAGCAATAGCACAGAGGACCATAGGAGAAGGGAGGGAGATCCAAAGGGGGAGAAATCAGAGAGGGAGATGAGCCATGAGAAACTATAGACCCTGAGAAATAATCTGGGGGTTTCAGATGGGAAGAGGGTGGGAGGAGGGGGGTAACAGGGTGATGGGTATTGAGGAGGGCATGTGCTGTGATGAACACTGGGTGTTACAATTAACTAATGAGTCATTGAACACTGCATCAAGGACTACTTTTGTACCATACAGTGGCTAACTGAAGAAGTAGAAATGGATGTGTTATATGCTTGTAATTCCTGAACCGTAAGTTTGTGCCCAGTATATGATGGTGGATGTTCTGCCATGTATGGTCTGATAGGTAGTACAAAGCTTGATCACCAGTTCGATTCCTGTTGGTCTCATTAGAGAAATTGCTCTTTACCAGGGACATCTACATGAGTGACCCAAATGGTTCAGTCCCTACAATTTGTTTCCAGGGTTCATGGCCCCAAAGGGGTGTCATCAATGTGCCAGTCTATTGTATTCTAAGTAGCAGATCTAACAGCCAGGCCATTGGCAATAGGGAAGAATCAGTGGAAGTGTAGCTGGGCGCAGGGGCACCAGACACCTGGCTCCAGGGGAGCCCGAACAGACCAGGTTCGGCCACTCGCTGCTGACAAAATCCAAAGGCAGAGAGACAAGTGATGGTGAAAGGAGAAAGGAGTTTATGTCAGTGAGGCCAACACCTGGAAGATAGCAGACTAGTATCTCAAAGACGGTCTCCAAAGTGCTGCAAATACTTCCAGGTTTACAGGAGGAAAACATGGGGCAAAAGTCAGTGGGTACGTGCATCTGGTCGTCCTCGTCACGGGTGGGGTCTTGATGGCTCAGAGCAGCCCTTAGTGCTCAAGAGGGTAGTTTCGGATCCCTTCAAGGGATGGTTTGCCCGCTGGATCTTTTGCCTGAGTTACGAGATAAGCGGGGAAAGAAGAATTTGATCAGTTAGAAAGGTTGCGTTCAGAATGGAGGCAGCTGAAGTTCTCTTTCGAAAGTACAGTGGAGTTTAGAGGCACCTGCACTAAACCCTCACCCACCCTGCTTAAGGCTCAGCCAAAGTAGCTTCTAATGTTTGGAGCCCACTCAATTTCTAAATCTTCATTGTGGACATCATTTATTTCTGCTTTAAGGATGCCTTGAGTCAGCTTTAAGGACTGCGTTTTGGCTAGGGTTGCAGGGATTTCTGCCTCTATTGTCATAATGACACCCCTTCCCCATCCCCATTTTGGAGGAGAATGAACAGCAATTGAAGGAGCCTTTGATGGACCTGTTTTAGTCCTAACTCAGTGCTCAGCCTCTAAGCATTTATTGAAGGTAGGGCAGAGAGGAAACCTTACTCCCTTCTTGTCCACCGTTGGATCACGAGCACTCAGTGGTGGATCCTGGGGAGTAGTCCTCTTTTATCCTCTAACCTGGCCTGTGGAGGCCTTTGTTCTCTTTGTTCCAGAAAAGCATGTTTCTGTTAGCATCCCATCTTTGTCACCAAAATCTGTCAAGAAATGTGATGGGTCTAAGATTTTACCCTATGTGCAAGCTAACAAGTTAGCCTTCCACAGTTTTGTGGGGCAGTCTGATTGGACGGGGGGCGGGGGGGGGGAGGCATGTGGGATGTCCCAATTGGGTGGGGTCCAGCAGGGTGGATGGTGAAAGAATTTAGCCAAGGCAGAACAAGAGACAGAACTTTACTGAATACACAGTAAAGGAGCGGCAGGCTGGACAGCAAAGGAGAGACTGGGATGAGGCAATGGTGGGAGACCACAGTTGTAGGGCAGAGTGAGGAGTTGTGGGAACAGAGGTTGGGGGGGATTTTCCCTTTTTTTGGTGATCTTAGGAACTGTGCCTGCTTGTAATTGGTCAGTTAGGGCCTATGGCCATTTCGAGGTGGGTCCCTTAACAAGCCTGTTTGCATTGCCTGTTTGCATTCAGCTTGGTGGCTGCTGTGGGCGCTTTTACCTTAATCAGGTTTCCATTGCTCAAGCTTGTTGCCTAAAAGTGGCCTCTCCAAGTTTCAAGGGTGGTAACAGAAGATGAGATGCCTGGTTCAGAGACAAAGGACTTTATTTCTCATGGCACAGCAAGGAACATGAATTTCATGCTCTTGTCAATTTAACGTATTCCAAAGCCTAATGAGGCCAATGTAGAGGGGTCCTTAAGATACTGCACATATCATGAACCAGTGGGAAAATAGGAAACATTTATAGTAAAATTTCCCTCCTCTACTTACTTTAGTTTTATTAGGTTCGTTTCTTGGATTTAAATGTAACTCACTGAAACCCACAACATGAATGTTTTTTTTTCTCATATTAAACTCTATTAAGGTTTTTGGAGAGAAAAGGAAAGCCGAGGGAAAAAAATGGGTGGAAAGAAGCATTTAATCAGTACCTGCTAACTGCTAGGTAATTGATATTCATTCTATAACTTATTGATCACAAAATAGTGATCATCATTTCCACTGTATAATATGACCAAAGTTTAGAGTAGTTAAATCACATTGCTGAACGACCTACAAAAGTCCAAATACTCTTTGAAAGAACAAGGCTGGAGAATCACATTACTTGATTTCAAGACCTATAGGAATGATAGTAATCAAGATGGTGTGGTGTAGGGGCACCTGGTCCCGACACTCAGTTAAGTGTCTACCTTTAGCTTAGGTCCTGATCCTGGTGTCCTGGAATCAACCCCTGCATCAAGCCCCTGCTCTCTGCTCAGTGGGGAGTCTGCTTCTCCCTCTGCCTCTGTGCTCCCCCAACACTTGTGCTCCCTCTCTCTCAAATAAATAAAATCTTTAAAAAAAAAAGTTGATGTGGTATAAATGGCTTCAGAATTAATACACCCATCAAAGAACAGAGTAGAGTCCAGAAATAGATCCACACTTTACACCACTGGTTTCCTGATCAAACACAAAGATAATCCAATGGCAGGAGGGGGGTTATATGTTATGTAGTATTTTGTAACTGATTTTTTTCTGAATAACATGGTGTTCTTGAGATTCATCAATTTTATTGCACTGATTGAATGTTTGATTCTTTTATTGCTGAGTAGTATCCTCTTGTAAAAAAAAAAAAAAAGACTACATGCATACATACACTTACCCATTCTCCTCTTGACGGATATTTGAGTTGTTTCCAATTTGGAGCTGTTGTGAAAAGGTAGTTAAAAACATTCTGGAAAGAGAAGAGGGGAGGTAGGGGAGAGGAGAGGGAGAGGAGAGGAGAGGAGAGAAAAAAGAAAAGAAATGAAACATAGACAAGAATTTGCAAGTTGGAAAAAGGGATTTCCTTCCTGATTGTAATCTCTGTCAGCATTTCTCTAGCAGTAAAATGCAGCTCTGGCTCCAATCTCCAGTCTGTTTTGGTGACTTCGTTGCCAGCAGCGCTGTGCCACCTGAGAAGTACCGCCATTAGCTACTTGTGAGCACTGGGTGGGTAATTCCCTTTACAAGCACCCCTCAGAGATACTGAGGGTTTGGTTCTAGACCACTGCCATAAAGTGAATATTCCCATAAAATGAGTCAAATGAATTCTTTGGTTTCCCAGTGCATACAACAGTTTTGTTTACACTACAGTATAGTCTGTGCAATACATTATGTCTAAAAGGAAACAATGTATGTACCTTAACTAAAAAGTACTTCATTGCAAAAATATAAATAAAGTACTTTATTGCTAAATAATACTAACCATCATTTGAGGTTGCAGAGAGTTGCAAACTTTCTGCTGGCGGAGGGTCTTGATGTTGGTGGCTGCTGATGGTTTGGGTGGCTGAGGCAATTTCTTAAAATAAGACAACAATGAATTTTTCTTACAGTTGTCATGTTTTATTACGCACATTTAAATTTCACCATTAATACTGAGCCTAAATATATGCTAGCTTTATGTCAAGATTTTTGAAATGTAAAAAGAAAATGGACAGCTCTTAGGATATAGAATATATTAAATAATTAGAGAATCTATAGAACGGTAAATTCTGTCTATACAACATTTACACATTTAGTGGCACAAATACAAGTAAACTATAGGGACAGGAATACAGGTAAAACTTTGGATTCCAATTGGAAGAAAACCCTACTCGGGACTAAAGGGACAGGTTCTTGGTTGCTGACAAGAATTTCCCCTTGATTTCAGACTTCAGATAAATTAAGGAATCACTATACAAAACTACTGAATTGTACAAAATCTCCATTAGTCAAAAAAAAACCAAAACACTAGCAACATGATAGACAAAGGAACTGGCTCATGCCAATTTGGGTTGTGGGGGCTGGCCAGTTTGCAGTGAGCAGGGATGGCTGGGCCGGCAGTTGGAAACCTAGGTGGAGGCTGTGGTTCAAGGTTGGGATCTACGATAGCGTGCAACAGCAGGCTGGAAACAGTCTGTAGAGGCAGAGTGGTTAGCACATTCTTTAAAAGTCCTTATTTTCTGGGGTGCCCAGTCATTAAACTTCTGCCTTTGGCTTGGGTCATGATCTGGGGGGTCCTGGGATCGAGCCCCGTGTTGGGCTCCCTGCTCAGTGGAGAGCCTGCTTCTCCCTCTGCCTCTGCCAGCCACTCTGCCTATTTGTGCTCTCTATCTCTCTGTCAAATAAATAAATAAAAGTCCTTATTTTCCAAACGCGGTTCTACGATGCTTTCCTGAAACAGGGAAGAAAACAACGAAGTTTGCTGCATCCACTGACTCTTCCTTTCACTATTTTTCTGTAACATGTGATGCCATTTGATAGCACAGTAGTATCACAGTAGATACCCAGAACTTCTTTCAAAATTAGAGTTCTCTCAAATCCTGCTGCTGCTTTATCAACTAAATTTATGTGATAGTCTAAATCTTTTGCTGTCATTTCAGCAGTCTTCACCAGGAGTAAATCCCATCTCAGGAAACTGCTTTTTTTGCTCATCCATAAGAAGCAAGTCCTCATCCATTTGCCTTATCATGAGATTGCTGCAATTCAGTCCTGTCTTCAGGCTCCACTTCTGATTCTAGTTCTCTTGTCGTTTTCATCACATGTGCAGTTACCTATTCTACTGAAGTCTCGAACTGCTCAAAGTCATCCATAAGGGCAGGAATCAACTTCCAACATCCTGTTAATGTTGATATTTTGACCTCTTCCCATGAATTGCAAATGTTCGTAATGCCATCTAGAATGGTGAATTCTTTCCAAAAGTTTTTCAGTTTATTTTGCCCAGATCCATCAGAGGAATTTCTATCTATGGCAACTATGGACTTCTGAAATATATATATATATGTGTGTGTGTGTGTATACATATATATATACAGGAAACTGTTTTTGAGCAGTTGGTTTCAACAGTAGGCTTAAAATATTCAGTAAACTGTGTTATAAACAGATATGCCATCGTCCAGGCTTTGTTGTTTCATTTCATTCATTCATTCATTCATTCAGCACAGGCAGGGGCACCTGGGTGGCTCAGTTGGTTAAGCATCTGCTTTTGGTGCAGATCGTGATCCTGGGGTCCTGGGATCAAGCCCCACATCCAGCTCCCTGCTCAGCGAGTAGTCTGCTTCTCCCTCTCCCTCTCCCTCTGCCTTTCCCCTGCTCATGCTCTCTGTCTCTCAAATGAATAAATAAAATCTTAAAAAAAATAAAAAAGCACAGGCAAAATAAATTTAGCCTAATTCTTTTTTTAAATTTTATTTATTTATTAGACACACAGAGAGAGAGATCACAAGTAGGCAGAGAGAGAGGAGGAAGCAGGCTCCCTGTTAAGCGGAGAGCCCGACGCAGGCCTCGATCCTAGGACCCTGAGATTATGACCTGAGCTGAAGGCAGTGGCTTTAACCCACTGAGCCACCCAGGTGCCCAAATTTAGCCTAATTCTTAAAGGCTCTAGGATTTTCAGAATGGTCAATGAGCATTCACTTCAACTTAAAGTCACCTGGTGTGTTAGCCTCTAACAAGAGAGTCAGCCTAGCCTTTGAAGCTTTGAAGCCAGGCCTTGACTTCTCCTCTCTAGCTATGAAAGTCCCAGGTAGCATCTTCTTCCAATAAAAGGGCTGTATCACTGTCCTATATGGATGGAGGTTTCTGTGATTTGTCCTGCATAACTGACAACCCTGACCTGCAGGTATGCAGGCAGGGTAAAGAATGTTGTTTATGAGACTTGGGCTACATAAGTGACCTTGGAAGCCTGTTAGTTGACATTAGCTGGCCTCCAGGTCAAAACTGGCCCTTCTGGTCTGGATGCCTAGAGCTGTAAGTTTTGCCTTGCATCCTCTCCAGTCCCCAGGAGGAGAGGTGAAAATACCTAGGCCAGGTGCCTTGAATATGCAAAGACATTATAATGCAGCTCACTTCAAACTGCAGGTGGGCAAAGAAATGTTTAACTGTAGACCCTGTCATTTGCCCTATAAATGCAGCCCTTATGGGGATGTGAGTTGGAAGTCTCCCTGTGGGGAGGATGCTCTGCCCAGGCCTCTCAATCAGGACTCCAGCCAGGCTGTCTCCACAGGGCTTCCCCAGCTCATGAGGTTGGATGTTTAAGTACCAGGTTTGACGTAACTTTGTCTTATTCTCCTTTACTGCTTACTATTGCCCTCATCTATGTGTAGATTTCTCTTTTCTTCTGTTTCTATTAGATTTTACAAAGTCTATAAAGTGTTTTTTTTTTTCATCTTTGAAACTGAAAGTACAGCTACCGTGAATCTTTTCTTCACAACAATCATCCGCACTGGGCGCCTGGGTGGCTCAGTGGGTTAAGCCTCTGCCTTTGGCTCAGGTCATGATCTCAGGGTCCTGGGATCGAGGCCCGCATCGGGCTCTCTGCTCAGCAGGGAGCCTGCTTCCCCCTCTCTCTCTCTGCCTGCCTCTCTGCCTGCTTGTGATCTCTCTCTCCCTCTCTCTCTCTGTCAAATAAATAAATAAAATCTTTAAAAAACAAACAATCATCCACATTGAAAACCTCTTGTTTAATGCAGCCACCTTCATGAATGATCTTAGCTGGACTTTCTGCATAACTTGGTACAGCTCCTCCATCAGCACCTGCTGCTTCACCTTGCACTTTGATGTTTTGGAGATGTCTTCATTCCTTAAACCTCATGACCCAGCCTCTGCTAGCTTTAGGCTTTTCTTCACCTGTCACGGCCTTCACAGAATTGAAAGGGTTAGGGCTCTGCTCTGGATTAGGTTTTGGCTTAAGGGAATGTTGTGGCTGGTTTGATCCTCTATCCAGACCACTAAGCTTTCTCCATATCAGCAATGAGACTGTTTCACTTTCTTATCATTCGTGTGTTCACTGGAGCAGCACTTTTAATTTCCTTCAAGAACTTTTCCTTTGCAGTCACAACTTGGCTAACTGTTTGGCACAATAGGCCTAGCTTTTGGCCCATCTCAGCTTTCTGTATGCCTTCCTTGCTAAGCTTAATCATTTCTACCTTTGGTCTAAAGTGAGAGACAGGTGACTCTTCCTTTCACTTGAACACTTAGAGGCCATTGTAAGGTTATCAATTAGCCTAATTTGAATACTTTTGTGTCTCAGGGAAGAGGGAGGCCTGAGGGGAAGGAAAGAGATGGCAGGATGGCTGGTGGGTGGAACAGTCAGAACACACACAACATTTATCTATTGAGTTTGAGTCTTATATGGGTGCAGTTTGTAGTACCCCAAACAATTACAATAGTAACATCAAAGATCACTGATTACAGATCACAATAACAAATATGATAATAATGACAAAGTTTTAAATATTGCAAGCATTATCAAAATGTGACACAGAGACATGAAGTCAGCAAATGCTGTTGGGAAAAGGACACCAATAGAGTTGCATAATGCACAGTTGCTATAAACTTCCGATTTGTAAAAACCATGGTATCTGCAAAGTGCAATAAAGTGAATTGCAATAAAACAAAGTATGCCTGTATGAAGTAAACCCACTTAGTCTGAAATATTACCATGATTTCTATTTTCATAACTAGATCTTAAAAGATATTTATATGTATGGAGAATTTCTAGACACTTACAAAAAATTATTTAACAATGCTTCCCTTTAAAGCAATGGTTCCCTTTAAAGAGTAGAACTGATGAAGCTGGAGGAAATAACTTTTACTTTTCAGTTTATTCCTTCTGAATTCTGTTTCATATCTGCTACAAGCTGTTTTTTTCATACTGTAAACTTCAAGATACTATCTGTAACTTATTTCACAGTAGCACAATAGAATATATGCTTAGTTGTAGGTTCTATTCCTCTCTTCTGTACCAGTAACTCTATCATTCAGGACTCAATCAGAGATGCAGAATCATTATCAGTGTTTTAGGATAAGTGATCCACATTAAAAATTAGACTTTACACAACTGTGGAGGAAGTAGAAAGCACAGGTCCAGAAGGGTGTCCTGCTGAATCAGAGAAGGTGTCACCAAAGAGTCAATCTGAAAAGCTACCCACATCCAGCTTCTGAAGTAGGAATAGAAAAGGAAGTTTTTGCCTCTGTGTTCCTACCTCCTGTGAGTGTCCACGCTCAAGTTTCTAGGGGTAAGCCTAGGTCTGCTCTTAATCATCTTTTTTTTTTTTAAGATTTTATTTATTTATTTGACAGAGAGAGAGATCACAAGTAGGCTGAGAGGCAGACAGAGAGAGAGGAGGAAGCAGGCTCCCCGCTGAGCAGGGAGCCCAATGCGGGCCTTGACCCAGGACGCTGAGATCATGACCTGAGCTGAAGGCAGAGGCTTTAACCCACTGAGCCACCCAGGCGCCCTGCTCTTGATCGTCTTGGACAAGTTTTAGGAAAAACAGTTATAGATGGAACAGAGGAAAACAAGGATGAGCTAAAACCCACCAGGCACGTTGGCATCTGTCCATCATCATACACAACTGCAAAAAGAACTTCAAAAACTACTAGTTCACTTCTGCCTTCCAAACCAGACACATATTTTTTCTTTGGTTAAAGTCTAAATTAGAGCCATGTAGTGAAACTTAGTTTGAGAAACTCAGTTTCTAGCTTAATTAAGGTGACACAGCACAACTCATCACAGGAACCACTACTATTACTACTATTTTGCTATTACTATTATTACTACTAATTTTCTAATTTTACCTTTCCTATGAAAAATGAATGTGAAATTCAGAAAATGGTTTTTAATGTAGCCAATCAGGGACCTACCTACATGCTTATTTTATGAAGTCTGAATAATTACAGCAAGCTACCAGGAATCATAATTGCAGTAGTCTCTGGGTTCTTTGGGGAAGGGAGGTGTATTAGAAAGACCATCAACACCTAAGCCCTAAATTCAAATTCTGATAATGCTTCTTTCTAGCCATGCACTCTTAAGCAAGTTAAAATTTTCCTTGATCTTTAGCTTCCTCATCTACAAAATAGACTTACCCATACTTACTCTGAAGGTTACTATGAAGCCTAAATCAAATAATATACTGAAACAAATCCATCTTATCCCCACCATTAATTAAATGATAAAATGCACTTTAAGACTGACACCAGAATTAAGTTTCAGAAACCAAAAGATGATAAAATCTGCACTATCATCAGGGAGTGGGCATGAGAGGAGACCTGGTTTAGAAGGAATAAGGTATTTGGAGAAGGAATCTTACAGTCTAGTCAAGGATAACAGTTCATAGTGGTCTGTGAGAAACTGTTCCGATCACTCACATGTTCTCTGGTCCAATTCCAGGACGATTAACTTATTTATTCATTCAACAAGTATTTAGTGAACAATCACTATGTTTGATTATTACAATCACTGTCACTGTACAAGGGATATGAATGGGAAGACACAATTTGTACATCTAAAATGTAATATAGGCAGGGTTGAAGATGATGGTGTAATAAAGACTCTGACCTCACCTCTTCCCACAGACACACAGAATCTACACCCACATAGTCATTTCTCCTGAGAAATAACTGAGGGCTTATGAAACAGCTCTGCACAACAAAGGATAGGGGAGCCACACAGAGAAGAGACAGAGACACAGTAATGACCAAAACCCCACACCTGGTGCTATGAACTGTGGGGTAGGGGTGGGGGGTTGGAGGGCATGCACAGATTCACCTAACCTGGGACACAGCAAAAACAAACAAACAAACAAACAAACACAAAAAAACCAACCAACCAACCAACAAAAGAGTGGTTTAAAGGGCCATTAGATTATAAGTGAAGGAAACCCATTTATGAATCCTTGAGTGTACAGCAAACAGTTGGGGAACTACTAGAACTCTCTGAGGTTGGAGCGGCTGGCAGGCACCACTGTTTACGTCGTCCCTCCACTGTGATAGTGCAGATGGGAGCAGGGACTGGGCACTCTAGCTAGCCTGCCCACAGTGGGCCCTGGGCCATTGGCCCATACAGCTGCAGCTGTTCCACAAAAGCGGCTCCCCAATTATGCCTACCCTAGCTTAGCCTTTCCACCAAGACTGCCCTGGCATGCACACACAGGGACACTCCTGGCCTCTGCCCACTCCAGTTTCAGCTGACTCACTAAGGCAGCCCAAGCACATAGCATCCCAAAAGACCTCAAGCCCATGCCTGCTTCAGATTCAGCCATTCCCCAAAGTGCCTCCTGCTTGGAATGCCATACTTGTTCCAGCCCCAGCTGTCCTGCCAGGGCAGCTCTTGTGCAAAGCACCCTGGGATCTGTTGGTTCATGCCCACTTCAGCTCCAGCTGCCCCTCCAGAGTGGCCCTAGTGTGGAGTGCCCTGGGACCACCCAGCCCAAGCCCACCACAGTTCCAACCAGGCAGTCAAAGTCAAAAGGCACATGTAGTCTACACAGTGGATATTCCCACACAAACCCACATCCCTCGAGAGTGGGAGAGGTATGTTTCACTTAACCCACAGAAACATACAGAGCAAGACAGATAAAATGAAGAGATAGAGGAATATGCTCAAAATGAAAGAACAGGACAAAACTTCAGAAAAAGAACTAAATGTAATAGAGATAAACAATCTACCTGATAAAGAATTCAAGGTAATGTTCATAAAGATGCTCTCCACATGAGAGGAGAGTGAATGAATTCAGTCAGAACTTCTATAAAGAGATAGAAAATATAAAAATGAACCAGTCAGAGCTGAGGAATACAACTGAAATGAAAAATTAATCATTAATTGAAAAAGAGAAAAAGAAGTTTCCAGACCAAAAAAGTTCAAGGAGTCCATCACCACTAAACTGGTCTTACAAGAAACGTTAAAGAGACCTTTTTAGGTGGAAAAGAGAAGAGCATAACTAGAAGTAAGAAAATTATGAAATAAAAACATTTCACTGGTAAAAACAAACATATAATAAAGATAGAAGATCGATCACTTATAAAACTAGTCTGAAGGTTGAAAGACAAAAGTAAAATCAATTATATAAAAATGAGTAAAGGGATTCATAAAGAGATGTAAAGTATGATATTATATATATATGTAAAACATGGCATGGAGGGGGGAAGTATAAATATAGTGCTTTTAGAATGTGTTCAAACTTAAAAAAAAAAGAATGTGTTCAAACTTAAGTGACCATCAGCTTAATATGAACTGTTATACACTTAGAATTTTATATATGAACCTCGTGGTAACAAACTGAGAACCTATGATAGATATACAAAAAGATAAAGAAAAAGGAATCCAAGCATAACACTAAAGTCATCTATCACAGGGAAAGAGAGTAAGAAAAAAGGAGTAGACTACAGAAAACAACAAAATGGCAACAAGTACACGCCTGTCAATTAATTACTTTAAATGTAAATGGTCTAATGCTCCAATCAAAAGACATAAGGTGACCGAATGCATTAAAAAAACAAAGACCCATCTATATGTTGCCTACAAGAGACACATTTCAGACCTAAAGACACCCAAAGACTGAAACTGATGGAAAAAGATATTCCCTGCAAATGAAAGTGAAAATAAAAAAGGTGAGGTAGCAATATTTATATCAAACAAAATGGACTTTATTTTTAAAATTTTATTTTTTAATTTAAGTTCAATTAATTAACATATAATGTATTATTAGTTTCAGAGGTAGAGGTCTGTGATTCATCAGTCTTACATAATACCCAGTGCTCATGACATCACATCCCCTCCTTAATGCCCACCCCTCCATCCTTTCACCCACGTCCCCTCCAGCAACCCTCAGTTTGTTTCCTATGTGATTAAGAGTCTCTTAGGGTTTGTCTCCCTCTTTGATTTCATCTTGTTTTATTTTTTCCTCTCTTCCCTTATGCTCCTCTGTTCTGTTTTTTCAATTCCGCATATCAGTGAGGTCATACGATAATCGTCTTTCTCGGATTGACTTACTTTGCTTACCACAAAATAGACTTTAAAACATAGAGTAACAAGGGCAGCTGTGCAACTCTGGGAAGGACTAGGTGGGGGGCAGGTGGCTGCCTGCTGGATGCAGCCACATGCCATGTGGCTGAAGGGATCCCAAGGGATCCTGGCCCTCCTCCCCTGGCCTGAGCGCCCAGCCAGACCCCAGCTATGAGATGCTGCTACAGCAGTGAAAACTGAGTACTCAGATCAGGACGGAGAGGAGCAGAAGCTGCTAGACCCTAGCAGCCCCCCTGCCAAAGTCCTCAAAGGAGCAGAAGCCAACTACCACAGCCTGCCTCCCACTTGCACAGATAATCAGGCCCTGCTCTCCTCCAGCCTTGCTAAGACAGCCAGCAACATCACTGATGTGTCTGCTGTGGACATGGAGCAGCATGAGTAGGTGGACCGGGCAAGGCAGTACAGCACTCGCTTGGCTGTGCTGAGCAGCAGCCTGATCCAATGGAAGAAGCTGCCATGGCCGCCATCTCTCACAGCCAGCCCCACCAAGTGCTGGCCAGTGAGCCCATCCCCTTCTCTGACTTGCAGCAGATCTCCGTTAAGAATTGCTTATGCCTACAGTGCACTTTCTCAGATCCCAGTGGATACAAAAGAGGAGCTGGTTGTACAGTTTGGGATCCAAGAGTCAGATGCCCAACTGACTGAGCCACCCATGAGCCCCTGAAGGTGAGAAGTAGTTTTTTTTTTTAAGATTTTTTATTTACTTGACAGAGAGAGAGCACAAGTAGGCAGATCAATAGGCGGAAGGAGATGGAGAAGCGGCTCTCCACCAAGCAGAGAGCGGGGTGTGGGGCTCCATCCCACCACGCTGGGATCGCTGGGATCGCTGGGATCGTGACCTGAGCCGAAGGCAGCCGCTTGACTGGCTGAGCCCCCCAGGTGCCCCGGTGAGAAGTAATTTTTAAAATGTCATCTCATTTAATCTTTTCAACAACATTTTAAAGATCTATTATCATACCCTTTTTCGGATGGGGAATCACAGAAAATGTTAGGTTATCTGCTCAAAGCCAGACAACTAAGAAGATGGAACCGAAACTCTAGACCAGGTCTTCTGACATCATCTCCAATGTTATTTCCATTATTCCATATTAACTTCTCACAGGATTAGCAAGTAAGAGGTCTCCCTGCTGATTCTACCTCTCTCTTGTTTTGTTCTGTAAACACAGTAGGTTCTGGTTTGATTATTTAATCTGAATTTGAATGCTTTAATTGGAACTGCACTTTTCAACACTCCAAGGTGCCCCACCAATCCCTGTGGTCTAATTCCAGGTTGTTTCCCACATTGAGGTCCCCTTCCTGCACTTTAAGGCTTTTGAGTTTTTGATCCAAAATCGTTTCTTAGAACTGTTTTGGAATTCTACTTAGAAAGTCAGGAAAGCTGCTGAAGTCACAGCTAGCGCATCCACCTAGTCTTACTGTAAGAAATAAAAACCTTGGATTTTTCAAAGGAAGAAACCTGTACCCCTCTTCCTTTTCTTGGCGGATTTTCTTGAGCAAGTTCGTAATTATAAATCCTTTGTCGCTTAAAAAAAATTTTTTTTGTTAATGTATTTACTGGGGTGCCTGGGTGGCTCAGTCGTTAAGCGTCGGCCTTAGGCTCAGTTCATGATTCGAGGGTCCTGCGATAGAGCTCCGCATGGGGCTCCCTGCTGGGTGGGAAGCCTGCTTCTCCCTCTCCCACTCCCTCTGCTTGTGTTCCCTCTCTCTCGCTGTGTCTCTCTCTGTCAAATAAATAAATCTTTTTTGAAAAAATGTATTTACTGGGCGCCCGGGTGGCTTAGTGGGTCAAAGCCTCTGCCTTCAGCTCAGGTCATGATCTCAGGGTCCTGGGATCCAGTCCCGCATCGGGCTCTCTGCTAGGCAGGGAGCCTGCTTCCTCCTCTCCCTCTGTCTGCCTTTCTGCCTCCTTGTGATCTCTATCTGTCAAATAAATAAATAAAATCTTAAAAAAAGAAAAAATGTAATTACTTGAGAGAGCGAGGGAGCAAAAGCACAAGCGGGGGGGGGCTGGGGGCAGCAGGAGGTGCAGAGGGAGAGAGACAAGGAGTCCCCCGCCCACTCCCCAACCCACCCGCCCCGCTGAGCTCTGAGCGTGAGGCGGGGTTCATCCCAGGGCCCTGATATCACGACCTGCCCCGACATCAAGAGTCGGAGGCTTAACGGACTGAGGTATCCAGATATCCCACTCTGTATCTTTTATTTGTACATAAAATTTTTCAAAAGCCAAAAAGCCACCTGTCGGGTACAACTCTCTTTGAAATGTAATTATCAAGGAAAAGAGTGCCCCCATCTCCTCTCACTGTAGGAGTTAGCCTAGGCGCCTTGCTCCAAACTCGAAGTACCTGCTTGCCACAGTTTTATTTTTCCTTTGGGTCGTGGCAATTAACTAACACAGGTGGCCACTACAGGGGTGACACACCGAAGAATGTATACAGCACACTGCGTTAAGTCCTCTTACACGAGAACATACACGGGGTGGATTGTATCTGCCTGGCTCTGTAAAAGGGTGAGATTCGTTCTCTGCAGTCGCATTAGGGGATTGCCTGCGACGCCCCTCCTAATCTGAATAACAGAATTTATCCCACCCCCCCCCACCACGTTTGTAGCGGTTTTCTGGGATGGTATTAGATTTTACGCTTAATTTCTCCTCGCCAATATCTATTTGTGTCTCCGACCTTGACGACCCCACCCTCAACGGTAAAGTAGGATGAGAGTAACGGACTCGTAGCTCAGCGCGTAGTTCGCGGCGCAGGCGGGGCGAGAGAAGCCGGGAGAACCACAACTCCCAGCATGCGCTGCGCTCCCGGCGCTCCCGACTTCCTCTTCCGGTCCGCGGGCTCCTGAAACCGAAAGTGCTGGGCTTTGGTTGCCGCGCGGAGATTGGTTCACCTTCACCTGCGCGAGCCCCAGCGGACCCAGGTGGGAAGCCAGAAGAGCCGTGAGAGATGAACGGAAGAGTGGATTATTTGGTCACTGAGGAGGAAATCAATCTTACCAGAGGACCCTCGGGTATGTGCGGCACAGGTCGTCTCCGGGAGCAGGGTGCTTGAGGTTGTAATTGCAGAGCAGACACCTCTCCTGCTGAGCCCGATTCCTTTGGCCTTGGAGCCGGCAGGCCCCAGCCTAGAGGTTCCCTGCAACGCTCTGAGCACGTAGAAGACTGTTGGCATCCATCGTTAGCCCGACCCGGATCTGAGGAATCCACCTAATTTTTCTGTCGGATTATCATGTATTGATTGTCGGGAAGGTTTTCTTTCGCGTGCTAATAGTACTAGAAAGTTCTGCCCCAAAGCCTGCTTTTTAAACACCACACCCCTCCTTCCGTTGCCTACTTCATTAATCCCTGTTGCGGTGAGAGACTGTTTAGTAAACATGAGAGCGTAAACGGTGTTGACTGTAAATGCATAGCCGTTTTCTTGGTGCTAGAATCCGTCCCTCCTCCTTACCGTTTTTGGGAAATTCATTTAGTGTCAGCTGAAATGCTAAAACGGAAAGAAACCTTAGAGATTGGCTACAGCACTTTTCCAGCCTGGTTGTGCCACAGAATTACCCCAGGTTTCTTGGTTTTGCTTTAAAAAATGTTAATTCCAAATAAAATCTTTTTAAAAAAATGTTAATTCCTAGGTCCCACCTCTAGGAATTTGGATTCAATGCAGGTTTTGTGTTTTTTGTTTTTGTTTTTAAACAAGCACGTCCTGTGATTCTGATACCTCTAAATCCTCGCTTAGACTTCAGTCCTCTTTCCCCTCGCCCCCCCCCCTTTCCGCCAACGCTCCCTGTCGCCTGGGTTCTTAACGCTATTTAACGTCAGCCAGCCTTGGATTTTGCTGCCTCCCTTTTCCAGCTGTCTAGTGTGTGGATTAAGAGCTTTAGCTTTGGGATTATGTAGATCCATCTGGTATCTAACCTCCTGCTAGAACTTTGACACTGGTTGTTTATTGATATAAACGAAGCCTTAGTTTCTCATCCGTAAAATGTGCATGATAATAGACTATACTTCAGAAGGTTCAAAACATTGCCTGACACCTAGAAAACACTGTGTGTTTGCTACTATTGTTGTTATTGTTGATAGAGGAATAGATACATTAGCACAGTAAATCCTGCTAAATACTGTTTTTCCAAGAGTCTTTTCCTTTTCAGTAAGTCGTCAAGTACTCTGAGCTCTAGTTCTGAAATGTTTCTGTAAACTCCTGCTCCTTTCTACGCCAGCATCTCCACTACCTAGGACAGTCCATCATCTTTTCTCATGTGGAATTTTGTAATATCTTGACCACCACTTATAGACTGTTCTTCATAAAATATAGCTTTCAGAATCATCCATACTTTGTGTTTTTTTTCTTGTTATATAAAATCGGGAATCAGCTTTACTTATAGAAATGTAACACATTCTAACCTGCATGATTTAGTGCTTCATAGGAGCTCCTAAACGTTTGTCGAATGCTCATTCAGTATGCCCGGTTCTTTTAGATTCATTTTTCCTACTTTATGTAAATTTCTCCTTCTCTCACTCTTAATATTTATTGACTTTTGAGGCTAGTATGAAAAAGTGTTAACCCAAAAATCTGCTTTTCGGTATTTCTCATCCATTGGTACTTGTTCCTAGGGCCAGTTAAAACAGTGCTAGTTCCTTTTCTGATTGTCCTGCAAGTATTCAAAGTTGTTCTGCTCCTGTTTTGTCTCTTTCTTACATAGTGTAAGCATCCCTAATTATTAATATAGCCGCCTTGATGTGATTGGGATTTGATTCTTGTCTCTTAAGAATTTAATGTACTTTGACATTGGTTTTCTTGGTTTTGCTAATGGTTTTTTTGCTGTGGCATCCACAATATTTCCAGGATCTCCTGACTCTAGCAGAGCAGAACTCTGGTATCATTTTGTGTGTTCAAGTCACTGAATATTTTTTTAAAATTCCGGGTAATATCACTTCACGTTTTTTGGCGTTTGCATAACAAGGTTGACAAATGTTCAGCTCACCATTTGCTAAAATTTTCTGATCCCGTTGATCTTGCAGACCTAAAGTTCCTGGTTTTCTGAATCACTGAAGTTAGGACAAACTTCAAGGTACTAATTAAGAAGAATAATGATATCTAGCTAATATATTTCCCCCCAAAGTAGTTTAGTTTCTATAGTATATATGCATTTATTCACAATGAATATTTATTCATCAGGTGGCTCCTTTAATTTTCCTAAGTATTTCCATGTCTTCTATAAATTGATAAGCTTAAGACTTTAGAAGAATAGAGCCACAAATTTAGGATTGAACTGGGATAAAAATAGTCATTTGACGTTTGGTTGCTTTAGTTAATGAGAATGTTTCAAGTTTCTGTTTATCCTTCTCAGAACTAGTTACTTGGTATGTTGTACTTCTATGAAGTCTCACTTTTTTTTTTAAGATTTTATTTTATTTATTTGACAGAGAGAGAGATCACAAGTAGGCAGAGAGGCAGGCAGAGAGAGAGAGGGGGGAAAGCAGGCTCCTTACTGAGCAGGGAGCCTGATGTGGGCCTTGATCCCAGGACTCTGAGATCATGACCTGAGCCGAAGGCAGAGGCCTAACCCATTGAGCCACCCAGGTGCCCTGAAGTCTCACATTCTGATTCAGCTTTTCTTCGCTGTGTCATCATGAAGACACACAGGGAAGAAGTCATTTATCACCACCAGAAACTTCTAGTAACTTCAGTAGGCTCATAGAGATCTTTTGTTCTGGAGAAAAAAATATGAAAAGCCTCTAGTTCTAAATATGCATTTCTGTTTGTAGGCAACATTGTCACTCTTTATGTACAACTTCCTATGGAGAGACCTGTTAGTTTATTTTATTTTTTAAAAAGATTTTATTTATTTATTTGACACACAGAGAGCGAGATCACAAGTAGGCAGAGAGGCAGGCAGAGAGAGAGGAGGAAGCAGACTCCCTGCCAAGCAGGACCCTGAGATCATGACCTGAGCCGAAGGCAGAGGCTTTAACCCACCGAGCCACCCAGGCGCCCCAAGACCTGATAGTTTAATCAGGTAACAGCAAAAAATGTATATTCTCTTGCACTTTTGTGCCAGTGTTCTGTCAAGGGCAAGAGTGTTGGAATATTTTCAGTGTTTGGACCCATTTTGCGTAAGGTAAATGAACTTATTCTGTATGATCATGCTTACTGCAAGGAAAAGAATGAAATCTTGGGGAAGTTATGACAAAGAAGTGGGTATCTGAGGAGGCAGAAAGAAGTTTGGCATGTAGCTTGGCATCTCTCCTGTTCCTACCTCCTCAGCTGTTTAAGGCAACATTTAGGCTGGATGACTTTGGAGGTGTCTTCCCCTTCCAAGAGTTGATGATTTTTTTTGGCCCGTTCCACATGTTATCTTATGATACCTGCCATTTTGGACTGACAGTGGGTGATCTGAAGAATTGTCAGAGGCAGTGGTTACAATTTTAAATGGCTTCAAAGACTTGAAGAGTTCACCTTTTATCCTTTATGGAAAACCCTTGATCTTTTTTCTTTCTGTGGGAGCTCAGCTTGGTTACAGTCTCTAAGTCTCCCATATTGTCCTTTGTTAATAAGAGTCCTTAATTTTGAAAAGACCCAGTTACTCTAAGAAGTGTCACAAGAATCTACTCTAACTCCCCCCCCCCTGCCCCGTGCCCCCATAACAGGTAGAGATTGGCCGTACAGACAACCTTGTGACCCACTGGGTGTTAACATTAGGATTCCTTGTTCAGGATTGAGGCCTCAGTGGGTTTCAGCAGGTTGTTCCTGGTATGTTATCTTTAAAGAAGGAAGAGAATCTCTATTTTTCTATTTTTTTGGCAGAGGATACTGTGTTGATATGATGTTTTAATAATGAGTAATTAGTGGGGTATTATATTTCTGGCACTGTGCTGGTTACTTTATGTATTAACTCATTTAATCTTCACAGCAAACATGAGTGCTAAGTGATTCATCCACTTTATTAGATGAGGAAACGATCTCTCAGAGAGTTTAGGGATTTGTCCAAGTTCTAAAGCCAGTAAGTTTAACCTAGATCTGTTGATTTTACTGTTCCATATATTGCCTTCCAATATAGTAGCCATGTTTAAGGAGTTGACTGCCAACCTTTCTCCTGGCCTTTATTTGATTATATCATGCCTTTAGGATTTGAGGCATCTTAAATGACTCGCACAGTCCACAGTGGAAAGTGTTTATAGTTTGCTGTTGATAGAGCTGAGGGCATATCAAGGGAGAACCTGAAAACAAGAAGCCCCATTAAGTCCAAGCATTTAAGTCTCTACAGATTGGTCATGTACTTTGGATTTGACCTTGAGACTGTTGTTTTATTTTCTGAACTGTTCATTCATGTACCAAACAGATCTGAGACTAAGGTGCTATATATCTTGCCCTATTTTCTCTGGCTTGCATGAAATCTTACTCTTATGGATTTTACATTTCAATTGAGACATTACATTTACATGTGAAAAGTGAAATCTCATTGCAAAGGATGGTTAAGGACTATGATGAGCAGGTATGTTGTCAGAGGGCAGAGGAAGTATGGTGGGGAGGGTGTTAATCTGATCTTATGCAGGAAGAGTTCAAAGAATGGAGCCATTGGTAAGGGCCAGATTCATCAATTACAAGAAGGTAGAATTTATGTTGGTCTTATAGACAGTCTGTAGGCCAGTGCAGGCATAGGGAAGGATACGGCCTGCGCAGTAATAGAAAAGAGATAATTAGTAAAGCATATTCTGAAGTCAGTGAGTGTACCAGCCTGGGTAGAAGGGAGGGTTCATTTAGGAGAGTTAAGGGAGATGAGGTTGCTGAGGTAGTTAGACTAGATTATGAAAAGTTCTTAATGTTAGTGTGGAAACTTAACCTTTCTCTAAGGTTCCATCTTGATTCCTTCCCCTTCCTGTTCATTGATTAAGACTGAATTCAAGAGTCACCTCCTCCAGGAAGCCTTATATAGGTTAGCTGCCTTCTTGTTATGTGTATCATACACCACTTATTGAATGCTTGTTATGTATTGCTGAACTAAGCACTTTATCTCATGTACTCCCAACAAGGAACAGTTGAAATAGTTATTATCCCATTTTACAAATGAGAAAACTTTGACTCTTACATCATGCAGTTCTTTAAGAGGTAGAGTTAAAAATCAGATTCAAGTCCATGTGACTTAAAAACCCAGGCTCTGAACTGTCATACCGTTTTTGTTCTCTTTAGGCTCCAGCTGGACTCTCTGCATATCCCTGTCTTAGTGTTTATTTCTGTATTTGCTTCCTTACTGTGTCTCCTCCCTCTATGTCACTCGCAGCTCTTCTGATTCAAAGGATATATATACTTCATCTTTTATTTTCCTAATGTCTTGCTGGGTGTGACACAAAGTAGTGGGTAAGTGTTCATGAAATGACTAGGAAAACATTAAATGTCGGAAAAATATAATAGAAATGTTAAGAGAACCAGTAGCATGGTCTAATTCAGCTTTCAAAAAGTCAAACAGGGTTCTCCACTAACTTAATGAATTTGAACATAATGCATGATAATGCGTAAGAAACTAAGATTCAAGAAACAAGGAGATAGAATAGCTAGAAAATCACATAGAGTAAGAAGAGTGTATTATACAAGTCTCTAAAGATTGCTTCAAGGATCATTTTTGTTAATATTTTTTCAAGACAATCCTTAAAGATAACTGTGCAGTAAAACATCTAGGAATTACTTTGAAGAAGTAGAAAGGCAAGCTGATAAGATGCTGTGCTATAGGAACATTTTTTAAAGCCATGTGACTAAGCAGAAAAGTCATCAATGACTATATTTGAATAAGTACAAAATTATTGAAGAAAAAGAACTAAGATGATCTTTCCTTATTCAAGAACAAACTGTTGGTTTCAGGAGAGTCAGAAATAAAGGGAAGCTGTTCTTAAAAACATTCATTTAGGGTTTACTATGTGCCTACACTATGATTAGGAATCATAGATACTAAAATAAAGACTAAAAGATACCTATTTTTAAGAATCTTGAAGTTCATTAGGAGAATAATTATTAATTATGATAGGCATATAGCAAGTACCTTCAAGAGGTAGGATAACCAGAATAGCTATGGACCTTCTTAAGATATGTTCTGTTTCTTGTAGAGTCAGACAAAATTCTCAAGACTGTATTAAATGTCTTTAGGAAATGTTTCAGAAACAAATCAGATAATACCCTCTCTTTGTACAAAACTATGGTGTATCCTTGCCTACCACAATGTGCAGATTACCGTATTTTGGGCAAGAAACAGTAGAGTAAGAGAAAGTAGAAAAGAGGGCAGTGGGGTAGGGTCTGAATTATACTATGAGGTAAAAATGAAGAGATTGAAACATTTGAAAGCAAGGCAACCAGGTAGAGACCTGGCATATACATTCAGTGTTTGAACAAAGGCTTAACCTGAAATGAGAGATTGAAGATACATACATAGATATTTCAGAAGAAGTTGATGAGTTGTTGATCAAGAAGAGGAGGATGTAAAGCAGTCAGAATGTTTTTTGGCATTTTTCACTGGGCGACGGGGTCAACCCAAATTGAATTGTGAGCTGGGAGTACAGGCTTATAAAGTAAAAGCCACAAGGTTGCATAACCTGTTTTGAAAAAATTATAATGGTGCTGGCAGAGTTTAAACTGATGATCTAGTGCAGGATTGACTATTTAATTAACAGGCGTTCCTTTATCTCTCTTTTGTCCAAAGTAGAAGGATGTATCCAATTGGCAAAAGTCAAAAAAGTTCATGATGTCCTAAGAATTGAAATAGGAGAGGTGCATAGGGCCTACTTCTTCAAAGTCCTTTGCACTCTATTTTGAGTGAATCTTAGCGATCCTTCCTTCATTTTGAATCTTCTTTTACAGAGCGGTAAAAAGAGGCCTAGGTATACATCCTCAGTACTGCCTAAACCATCTTCGGGAGGCCGTATTCTTCGTTGCCCAAGTCAGATAGAGCACTGTAATAGGGAGGGGACCGGCCATGGGCATAACACGTTTTTGGATTGTGGCACCATCTTTTTGTTCCTGCAGTGTCAAAGATTTTCCCTCTTTCTCTGTCAATGTGTATTTACTTGTTCATGTCTTTTGGAAGAGGTAGCAAAAAGCAAGTGATGTATTTTATCTTTGCATCAGAGGATTTCTGCAGCGCATAATGGTTTTGAATGAAGAGATGCCTAGTCATTTCATCTCTTGAGTCACTCATTTGAATCATTCATTCATTCTTTCAATCTACACATATTTTATTTTTTGCTAGATACTGTGGCTCCAGAAGAGAATTGAATTTTAATATAATGGCAGTGAGCAGCAGAGCATAGTGATGAAGAGCCAGAATGCTGAGTTCCTCGCTGTGAGACCTTGGGCACGTTACCGCACTTTGAAATGCCTCATTTTCCTTAAATGAGAATAGTAATCAAACCTCCTCAGATTAAATGGATTTGTTTGTTTTACAAATATTTTATATTGTAGACTCGGTACCAGGCACTGTTCTAAGCATTTTACCAAGAGATAGCTCAGTGCATTTAAAGTGCTGAAGTGGTACCTGCCATTACTGCTGCCGTATGGAGAATAGACTCCGGCGGGAGAAGAGGTGAGTCATCAGCAAAGGCAGGGTCACCTGTGTCGTAGGAATTTTAAGGTCATTGGCCTTTCCCTTTGATATTTTTCTTCTTCTCTTTCTTTCTTTTTTTTTTTTTTTTTGGTGCTGCCTTTTTTTGGGTTATGAAAAAGCTTGCTGGAGCCTCATGGAGAGAGACATTTTTAAACCTTGCTAGATTTCCTCAGAGCTGGAAATGTTAGGAATTCCTGGCATTGACGTTCTTTCCAACAGCATTAACAGTCACTTCACACCAAATGAGGTCTGTATGTTGACGAGGGACTCTGTGGACACAGGAGATATAAAAATGAACAAAAGCTGGTTACCTGTGCACAGATGTTTATAGCAGCTTGTTCATAATTGAAACTAATTACTGCAGTGGGGTAAAGAGATAATTAAACAAGTAATTCCAGTGAAGTGTGTTTCTAGGCAAAGGGAAGAGGACAAAGTCATGGAGATAAGGAACAGCTGTGTGTCTAGAAGGGTGGAAAACAGGGAAGTAGTAGTGGTTAATAAAAGTTTTTTAAAATTTCCAATATAGTTAAAATACAGTGTAATATTAGTTTCAGGTGTACAGTATAGTGATTCAGCAATTCCGTACCACACCCAGGGCTCATCAGGGCAAATGTACTCCTTAATCCCCATCATCTGTTTCACCCAGTCCCCCCCACTCCCCCCCCACATCCCACCTCCCCTCTGGTAACCATCAGTTTGTTCTCTATAGTTTAGAATATGTTTCTTGGTTTGCCTCTCTTTTTTACCCCTATGATTATTTGTTTTGTTTCTTAAATTGTACATAATGAGTGAAATCATATGGTATTTGTCTTTGACTGACTTATTTCACATAGCATATCTGTAGCTATATCCATCCCTGTTGTTGAAAATAGCAAGATGTTATTCTTTCTTGTGGCTAAGGAGTATTCCATTGTATGTGTATACCACTTTATCCATTCATCAGTCAGTGGATACTTGGACTGTTTCCATAGTTTGGCTATTGTAAGTAATGCTGCTCTAAACGTAGGGGTACATATATCTCTTTGAATTAGTGTTTTTGTATTTTGGGGTAAATACCCAGTAATGTGATTACTGGATTATAGGGTAGTTCTATTTTTAATTTTTTTTTTTAAGTAGTCTCCACACCCAGTGTGGTACCCATTTTGGGGCTTCAGCTCATGACCCTGAGATCAAGACCTGAATGGAGATCAAGAGTCAGATGCTCAACTGAGCCACTCAGGCGCCCCTATTTTTAACTTTTTGAGGAACCTCCGTACTGTTTTCCGCAATGGCTGCACCACTTTGCATTCCCACCAACGGGCAAATATTAATTTTTAAAATTAAGACTATTTATTTAGAGCACTTGGTTTCACAGCAAAATTGAGGAAGGTATAGAGATTTCCTGTATACCCCCCATTCCTACATATACATATCCATCAACAGTGATAGTTTTATTTCTTTCTAGTCTTTGTCTTTTATTTCTTACGGTACTGACTAGGGCCTCCAGTACAGTGCTAAATACTAGTGGAAAGAGTGGACATCCTTTCCTTGTATCTAGTTTTAGGGATGTTAGTTGTTTATAGATACTTTTAATCAGACTTAACATTCCCTTATATTTTTAGTTTGCTGAGAATTCTCATCATGAAAAGGTGTTGACTTTTTTTCTCTCTTTTTTTTATTAACATAATGTATTATTTGCTTCAGGGGAACGTGTTGACTTTTGCCACCTGCTCTTTCTGCATATACTGAGATAATCTCATGATTTTTCCTTTACTAAATGCTGAATTTGTTCATTTGATTGACCAGTGTTAAAACCACTTTACATTCCTTAAACCCCACATTCATCCTTTCTATATATTGCTGGGTTCAATTGGTTAATATTATCTTGAGGATTTTTGAGTCTATGTACATGAGGAATATTTTTCTGTAGTTTTGTTCTAATCTATATTTCATATTTTGGTATCAAGATTATCTTGTTCACCATAAATGGGTTGTGAAATTACTGAACATACTGTGGATTTTTTTGCACGTGGGAATTATTTCTTCCTTAAATGTTTGCTACAATACACTAGTGTAATAGTCTAGACCTGAAGTTGTGGGAAAGTTTTTTTATTTGAATTCAGTATCTTTAATACACTTGGGGAGATAATTTTAATAGATATGGGGATATTCAGATATCTCTTTCTTCTTGAGTCAGTTTTGATAAGTCGTGGGGTTTTTTTGAAAGAATTTTCCCGTTTTATTGACAATCCCCATAATTATTCATAATATTCCTTATCCTTTTAATATCTTTAGGATATATAGTGATAATCCATTTTGTATTCCTGAAATTGGTAATCTGTAAGTTATATTTCCTTGATTAGTCTTGCTAGCAGTTCATCAAGCTTATTAATCCTTTCAAAGAACCCGTCTTTTGGCTGTTAAATTTTTTTCACTTTTATAATTTATTTCTTTTACTTCCTTTAGCTTTACCTTAGTCTTCTTTTCCTAGCTTCTTAAGATAGAAATTGAAGGGGGGCGCCTGGGTGGCTCAGTGGGTTAAAGCCTCTGCCTTCCGGTCTTGTCATGATCTCAGGGTTCTGGGATGGAGCCCAGCATTGGGCTCTCTGCTCAGCAGGGAGCCTGCTTCCTCCTCTCTCTCTGCCTGCCTCTCTGCCTACTTGTAATCTCTCTCTGTCAAAATAAATAAATAAAATCTTTAAAAAAAATTGAAATCATTGATTTTGTATTTATTTATTTCTTCTGTGAGCATGTAAAGCTGTAAATTTCCCTCTAAATGTTGCTTTGGCTACATCCCACAATTTTTAATATATTGTGATTTCATTATCATTCAACTACAGTGTTTTCTATTTTCCCTTATAGTTTCATCTTTTACTCGTAGGTTATTTGTTTTGTTTTCAACATCTTTTTTTACGGGTCTCCCCCTGCCCCCCACCACCATTCACATGTTGAAGACTTAACCCTCAGGGTGACAGTATTTGGAGATTTGGAGATAAGGCCTTTACAGAAGTCATTCAAGTTAAATGAAGTTAAGGGTGGGGGTCTGATCCTATAGAATTAGTGTCCTTGTCAAGACCCAGAGAACTCTTTCTCTCTCTCTCTCTCTCTCTCTCTCTCTCTCTCTCTCTCTGCACATGCACAAAGAAGCACTTAGTGAAATGGTGGCTACCTACAAGTCAAGGGGAGGCCTCAGCATGAAATTTTCCTTGCTGATACTTTGATTTTGGACTTCCCAAGCTTCCTGAACAGAAATTTCAGCTTTGTAGTCTATGGTATTTTGTTATGGCAGCCCAAGAAAACGAAAACAGTTATTTTTGCTGATTTCTAATTTATGTCCATCTTTTGAAATTTAGCAACAGACTTACGGAGCAGCCTATGGTCAATCTTTATGAACATTACCTCTGCATTAGAAAGGAATGTTATTCCATAGTTGTGGAGTGTGTGGTTCTGTAAAGATAAATTAGGTCAAGTTGGTTCTTAGTGTTGCTCAAAATGTTCTGTATTTTTACAGATTTTTCTGTTTACTTGTTCTATCAATTATTGCGAGGAAAATGTTGAAATCTACAACTGTTGCTTTTTTTTTTTTTTAAAGATTTTATTTATTTATTTGACACAGAGAGAAAGATTACAAGTAGGCAAAGAGGCAGGCAGAGAGACAGGGAGAAGAGGAAGCAGGCTCCCTGCTGAGCAGAGAGCCCGATGTGGGCCTCGATCCCAGGATGCTGAGATCATGACCTGAGCCAAAAGCAGAGGCTTTAACCCACTGAGCCACTCAGGCGCCCCAACTGTTGCTTTTTATTTGCTTTTTTCCATTTCAGTTTTTGCTCCATAAATATTATCAGTTCTGTTCTTGGATATGTTCATATTTAGTATCTTCATGTCATCTTGGTGAATTGACTCCTTTCCATTAGGAAGTGTCCTTTTTTATCCTCTGTAATATTCCTTATTCTGAAGTCTACTTTTTATGATATTAAAAGCACCAATCCAGTTGTTCAGTATATCTTTGTTCATCCCTTTCATTTTAACTTGTGTTTACCCATGCATTTATGATCTTTGGTGCTTTTATTCCTTTATATAGATCCAGTTTCTGTTCAGTGTTATTTCTCTTTTGCCTGAAGGATTTTCTTTAATATTTATCGTAGCTTAGATCTGCTTGTGACAACTTCACACAACTTTTGTTTTTCTGAAAAAATAGTTATTTTGCCATTCTTTTTGAACACTATATTCACTGGATATAAAATTCTAAGTTGACTTTTTTTTCTTTTAGCATTTTAAAGATGATGTTTTGGGCGCCTGGGTGGCTCAGTGGTTAAGCGTCTGCCTCTGGCTCAGGTCATGATCACAGTGTCCTGGGATCGAGCCCCGCATCGGGCTCCCTGCTTAGCAGGAAGCCTGCTTTTCTCTCTCCCTCTAACCCTGCTTGTGTTCTCTCTCTTGCTGTCTCTCTGTCAAATAAATAAATAAAATCTTTTAAAAAATAAAATAAAGATGATGTCTCATTGACTTAAGGCATGTATAGTTTCTGAGGAAGACTATTATCTTTCTCATCTTTGTGCCTTAGTACGTATGTGTCCTTTTTTCCTGTGACTACTTTTAAGATTTTCTTTATATCTGTTTTTGAGGAACGTGGTTGTGATATACTTTGCTGGGTTTTTTTTCTTTTGTTTTTTTTCTGATTGGAGTTTGTTGAGCTTAGACCTGTTTATGTAAATTTTTCACAAATTTGAGCCAATTGTTTCTTTTTTTTTAATTTTTAAAAATTTATTAGAGCAGAGCAGAGCTAGCGAGTATATATATATATGTATATATATATATATTTTTTTTGTTGTTGTTGTTGTTGTTGTTTACCCCTTTCCTCCTCTTTTGGAACTCCAGTTACATATTGCTATTATCCTCCATGTTACTGTGGTTTCTCTTCTAAGTCTTCAGGTTCATTGATCTTTTCTTCTGTGGTATCAGACCTGCTGTTAATCACATGTGGTATATTTTGCCTTTCAGAGGTTGTAATTTTCAGACCTGTAAGATTCATTTTTTAAAAAAATCTTCCATATTCATACATACATCAGTGGAACAGAATAGAGAGTCCAGAAATAAACCCATGCATATATATGGTCAATTAATTAATGATGAAGGGGCTAAGAATATACAGTAGGGAAAGGATAGTCTCTTCAAAAATGGTGTTGGGAAAACTAGACAGAATGCAGAAGACATGCAAACATGAGCAAGAACGAAACTGGGGCACCTGGGTGGCTCAGTTAGTTAAACTACTGCCTTTGGCTCAGGTCATGATCCTGGAATCCCGGGATCGAGTCCCACATCGGGCTCCCAGCTCCACAGGGAGTCTGCTTCTCCCTCTGACCTTCTCCCCTCTCATGCGCGCTCTCTCTCTCTCTCTCTCTAAAATAAATAAATAAAATCTTAAAAAAAAAAAGAATGAAACTGAACCACTGTCTTATACCATATACAAAAATCAACTCAAAATGGATTAAAGGCTTGAAAAAAAAATCTTCCATTTTGTCATTAGGTTTGACTTTATTTCCACATAGTTATAATAGCCTTTTAAACATCTTGTCTGTGCATTTCATTCTTTATTATTTCTGGCTCTATTTCTAATGACTGATTTTTCTCTTGAAAATGGGTCCCTTTCTTGTTTTTTAGCATGTTAATTTTTAATTAGATTCTGGGTGTTGCAAATATAACATTGTTGCATGTCTGTATTTTGTTTTATTACATTAACATTGTTAATTTTACAATGTTGAACTTTGTTTTAGCAGGCAGTTAAGTAACTTGTAGATGGGTTTGACCTCCTGAAGGCCTGTTTGTAACCTTTTCTAGGTTCTAAAGTAGCATTTACTTCAGGTATAGTTTAGCTCTATAAATGAGGGATGCTCTGAGTGAGTGTCCACAGAATTTTCAAATGAATCATTGCGGATTTCCATTCTGGCTGGTCAGAACCTGAAAGTCTCCTTGCATTTTTTGAACTCTGATAACTGCTCAGCATACAACTTTCTAGTTTTTTTTTCCAGCTATGTGGAGTTTAACTCAACATATGCATGGGCCAGTACTTGGTAAAGACTCGTGAGATATCTGGATCTCTTTTTTTTCTGCCTACATTCCTCCTTTCTAGAACTTTACCCTGCAACTTCCAGCAACCTCACCCTCTCCAAACTCTAATCCCCATTTCATCAACTCAGTGAAGCTTGTAGGTTCTGCTTGGGTCCTGCTCCCTGTGTTTGTGATTAGAAATTGCCTCCACATGGAATACTAGGGTGATCATCGAGCTACACTGTTTTAATTCAGCAACATATTAAGAGAAATATGCGCCATGACAAAATAAGATCTCTCCTTTGAATGCAGAGATGATTCAGTGAAAGAAAATCATTTGATGTACTACGACATGTTAATAGAACAAAGGAAAAAACCAACGTGATCATGTCAGCAGATACAGAAAAAGCTTTTAAGGATATTCAACACCATTCCATGTTAAAAACAAAGTAGGAGTAACATGATAAAGGCCATGTATGAAGAATCCACAGCTAACATACTCACTTATGTAAGCATGAAGGCTAAGATCAGGAATAAGGTAAGGATGCCTGCGTTCACCACTTCCATTCAACATGGTATTAAAAGTTCTAACCAGGGCGCCTGGGTGGCTCAGTGGGTTAAAGCCTCTGCCTTCGGCTCGGGTCATGATCTCAGGGTCCTGGGATTGAGGCCCGCATCGGGCTCCCTGCTCAGCGGGGAGCCTGCTTCCTCCTCTCTCTGCCTACTTGTAATCTCTTGTCAAATAAATAAATAAAATCTTTAAAAAAAAAAAAAGTTCTAACCAGGGCGCCTGCGTGGCTTGGTTGGTTAAGCGTCTGCCTTTGGCTCAGGTCATGATCCCAGGGTCCTGGGATTGAGTCCTGCATTGGGCTCCCTGCTCTGTGAGGAATTTCCTTCTCCCTTTGCCTCTGTCCCTTCCACCCCCACTCATGTGCTGTCCCTCCCTCAAATAAATAAAATCTTTAAAAAAATAAGTAAAAGTTCTAGCCAGAAAGATTGATTAGGCAAGAAAAAGAAAGCAAAGGTATACAAATTGAAGAGGAAGAAGTAAATCGTCTGTGTTCACAGGTGCATTATCTTACATGTAATAAACTCTAAAAGTTCTACAAACAAACAACAAAACCTGTTAGAATTTATAACAAATTCAGTGAAGTTGTAGGATACAAACTCAACACAAAGGATCAGTTTAGTTTCTCTACGTTAACAGTGAACAATCTGAAAGGGAAATTAAATAATTCCATTTACAGTAGCATCAAAAACAATAAAATACTTGTAAATAAGTTTAAGGAGGCGGAGGCAATAACTGGTACATTGAAAACTACAAAATTTGGGCTCCTGGGTGGCTCAGTGGGTTAAAACCTCTGCCTTTGGCTCAGGTCATGATCTCAGGGTCCTGGGATTGAGGCCCACGTCGGGCTCCCTGCTCAGTGGGGAGCCTGCTTCCTCCTCTCTCTCTGCCTGCCTCTCTGCCTACTTGTGATCTCTCTCTCTCTCTCTCTCTCTCTCTCTCTCTCTNCTCTCTCTCTCTCTCTCTCTCTCTCTCTCTGTCAAATAAATAAATAAAAATGTAAAAAAAAAACTATAATATTTGACTCACAGATATTAAAGACATGAATAAGGGGGAATATATTCCACATTCATGGATTGAAAGACTTAATATTGTTAAGATGACAGACAATACTGCCCAAAACATTCTGCAGACTCAGTGCCATCTTTGTCAAAAATCTAATTAGCCTTTTTACAGAAATAGAAAACCACATTCTGCAATTCATATGAAACCCAGAGGAACCCCCTAATAGCCAGTGCAGTCTTGAAAAGAAAGAACAAAGTTGGGGGGAACTCACAACTTCCTGATTTCAAAGCTTGCTGCAAAACTGCAGTGTGCCAAATAGTGTGGTAGGACAGATGTATAAGGACATAACGACAGATGTATAGAGCAATGGAATAGAATAAGGGGGCCAGAAATAAACCCTCTCCTATATGTTGAAGTGATTTTTTAAAGGGTGCCAAGACCATTAATTGCATGGATGGACAGGTTCCAACAAATGGTTTTGGGAAAACTGAATCTGCAAGTGTAAAACACAAGTTGGATTCTTGCCCTATATCGCATACAAAAGTTAACTAAAAATGCCTCAAATACCTAAATGTAAGAGCTAACACTGTATGTCCATTGATCGTTGAATGGATAAAGAAGATGTGGTATATATATCCAATGGAATATTATTCAGCCATAAAAAAGAATGAAATCTTGCCATTTGCAATGACATGGATGGAGCCTAGAGAGTATTATGCTAAGTGAAATAAGAAAGACAAATTATGATTTCACTTATATGTGAAATTTAAGAAATAAAACATAAGAGCCAAGGGAAAAAAAGAGAGTTAGGCCCAAACCAAGAAACAGGCTCTTAACCATAGAGAACAAACTGACGGTTACCAGAGAGGAGGGGAGTAGAGGGATAGATTAAATAGGTGGTGGGAATTAAGGAGTGCACTCGTTATGAGCATTGGCTGTTGTATAGAAGCGTTGAATAACTATGTTCCACACCTGAAATTAATATTACACTGTATGTTAACTAACTGGAATTTAAATAAAAACTTAAAGATAATTAATAAAGAGGATATCCCCCCCCCAAAAGATCTAACACTATAAAACTCTTAGGAGAAAACATAGGGGAAATGTTTACATTTTTGGACTTGGTGATTTTTTTGGATACGACATCAAATGTACACGCAGCAAACAAATAAATTGGGTTTTACCAAAATTAAAAATTTTGTGCATCAAAAGACACTAAAGAGAATTAAAGATAACACACAGAATGAGAGAAGATATTCACAAATCATGTTTCTGATAATGGATTAAAATCCAGAATATATAAAGAACTCAACAACAACAAAAACCAACTCAAAATAAGCAAAGGACTTGAGGGACATTTCTCCAGAAAAGATATGCAAATGGCCTATAAATTCAAGAAAAGATATTCAGTATCACTAGCCTTAGGAAAGTGCAAATGAAAATCACGATGACATATCACATCCCCCTCCACTTCATATCCACTAGAATGACTATTCTCCAAAAGAGAAGCGAAAATAAATAGTATTGGTGAGGATAAGGAGAAATTGGAACCCTGGGCGTTGCTAGTTGGAATGTAAAATGATGTAGCTGTTGTGGGAAACAGTTGAGCAGTTCCTCAAGTTGTCAAAATTGCCATGTGATCCAGCAATTCAGTTCCTAGATAATTGCCCAAAAGAATTGAAAGCAGGGACTCAAACAGATACTTGTATATCAATGATCGTAGCATTATTCACAGTAGCCAAAATGTGGAAACAATCAAATGTCCACTGACACGTGACTGGATACACATTATGTGGAATGTACGTGCAATGGAATATTATTCAGCTTGTAAAAGGAATGAAATTCTGATACATGTTAGAACATGGACGAACCTGGAAGATACTATGCTAGGTGAAAAGAGAGTCACAAAAGAACAAATATTGTATGATTCCACTTATATGAGGTATATAGAATAGAAAAACTCCAAGAGATATAAAGTATAATAAAGGTTACCGGGGTGAAGTAGAGGGAGAAGTTTCTGTTTAATGGGTACAGAATTTATGTTTGGGATGATGAAAAGGTATGGATCTGGATAGTGGTGATGGTTGCACAACATTGTGCATGTACTTAATGCCACTGAATTATACATTTAAAAATGGCTAAAAAGGTAAATTTCGCATTACATATATTTTACCACTAGTGAGTTTGATTGACATCTAGGGAAAATTTGTGAGATTATCTTGGGATAGAAAAAACCTGCAGGTTGATGGGGGAAATAGGATATTTGTCAGTCTGATGTTCATAATTCAACAAATGGCTACCATTGTTGGTGTTAATGGACTGTTTTGTTTCATTTTAATTATGTCCAGAATTATTAGTTCCAGAATAATATGTAACATGGTTAAATATTGTTTTTTTTTTACTTTATAACTTCTAGATTTTATAGACAAGAATCTAAAATAAATGAAGGGTTTTTCCTTCTCTTGCCTGGAAGTAAATAATAGGGACCCTGACTAAGGTGACAGAACTCCAGAAGGACCAGTTCTTCCTCTGTAATGTATTACTTTTTTTTTTTAAGATTTTATTTATTTATTTGACATAGAGAGATCACAAGTAGGCAGGCAGACAGAGAGAGGAGGAAGCAGGCTCCCCGCTGAGCAGGGAGCCGGATGCGGGCCTCGATCCCAGGACCCTGAGATCATGACCTGAGCCGAAGGCAGAGACTTTAACCCACTGAGCCACCCAGGCGCCCCTGTAATATATTACTTTTGTTAACTGTTCTACAACCATTATTTCAATACTGGCAAGTTGACTCCCAAGATAGGCAGCCTTCCTTAGCAGACTTTTATTTCATAAAGCAGTTTCTATTTCCTGCAAAGATATGGTATGGCAAAATGGTTTAAAACTCACACTTTGGAATCAAATATCCTGATTTACTGTCTTGGCTTTGTGAAGAGCTGTGTGAGCTTTTGTAAAATTACTTAATCTTTTCATGCGTCATCTTGATCACTTTACGTTTGTTGAGATTAAACAAGGTGACGTTATATAAAGTGCATAGCATAGTACCTGGTACATATTAAATGCTCAATAAATATTAACTTTTGCTTCTGCTATATTACTGCTCTTATGCATAAGCAAGCTCAAGGTCCAGACCTGGAGATGGGGAGGGGGGGTGTCCACAAGAAGGCATGTTTTGTTTAACTTTACAAAACTCTTATACAAAGATGTATTTCCTTTCTCTCCTACTCCTACAGTGGCGTCCTTCTTACGCCATTTTTTTTACTTTTTTGCATTTAGACTTACCTTTCCAAATTGCAGATCAAGTACCCATTTTAATCTTATCACATTTAAAAGATTTATTGGCGTGGGGCGCCTGGGTGGCTCAGTGGGTTTAAAGCCCCTGCCTTCGGCTCAGGTCATGATCTCAGGGTCCTGGGATTGAGCCCCGCGTCGGGCTCCCTGCTCACCTCTCTGCCTACTTCCTCCTCTCTCTCTCTGCCTGCCTCTCTGCCTACTTGTGATCTCTCTCTGTCAAATAAATAAATAAAATCTTTAAAAAAAAAAGATTTATTGGCGCATTATAACTAGAGTTCACTACGCAGTACTTCTTCATTCCCTCACTTTTAAAAAAGTCCTTTGAGTCCCCGTCTTTTTCTTTTTCCCTCTTCCCTCAACCCCTTTTGGATTATAGATGCTGAGAGCTGAATTAATTATATCCTTTAGCTCCATCACACGTTGTCATCATCAGTACATGCAAGGTCCCTCACTGGTTTTATTTTTACCATTCATCCCTAAACTTCATCCTGGATCTTTCCCCCAGAGGTACTTATTCTAATGTGTTTTTACATGTCTTTAAATATACATGCACTTTTGTAAGTAGGTAATACTGTTTTATGTGCTGGGTTTCTAATTTATAAGAAGATATTGTGCTATTAGTGTCAACATTACATTTTACAACTCTGTTACCTTATATATGATTATTCAGGTCTTCTCTTTTATTTTTTATTTTTTTATTTTTTATTTATTTATTTTTAAAGATTTTATTTATTCATTTGACACAGAGAGAGAGATTACAAGTAGGCAGAGAGGCAGGCAGAGAGAGAGGAGAGAGGAGGAAGCAGGCTCCCTGCTGAGCAGAGCCTGATGTGGGCCTCGATCCCAGAACCCTGGGATCATGACCTGAGCCGAAAGCAGCGGCTTTAACCCACTGAGCCACCCAGGCGCCCTCTTTTATTTTTTTTTAAGATATTATTTATTTGCTTGACAGAGACCCCATGAGAGAGGGAACATAAGCAGAGGGAGTGGAAGAGGGAGGAGCAGGCTCCCCTTGAGCAGGGAGCCCCATGCAGGGCTCCATCCCAGGACTCTGGGATCATGACCTGAGTGGAAGGCAGACACCAACGACTGAGCCAGCCAGGCGCCCCAGATCTTCTAACTCTTAACCAAATTCTAGTTATCTATTCCCTAAAGGATAGACATCTAAATTACCATCAGTTCCACCCTACCACAAAACATGCTGCAATTAATATAATATTCTTACATCACTCTTTTTTTCCCTTACATTACTCTTTATAGATAGGATGGTTATATTGGTCCAAAATGAGATGCTTTTTAAATTTTAGGGGACTATTTTAATTATATTGGCACAACAGGTATGTATCAAGACTCCCAGACAAACCAAGATATGTGATCTACCCTATTTATGGAAGATTTTCCTAGGACACAGTTGATAATCAGCAGATATATACTGGGATAGCCCTTCTCCTTCTGCTTATTTCCAGCTGACATCTGTTGCAGTTGGTTGGTGCGTGTGCTGGACTGACTGTTGCATCTTTTAAATACCACCCTTGCTAGAAACTCTTCATGATGGGGCTGTCTGGGTCATGAGTTATAGACATACTTAATTTCAATAAGTTTGAGTTCCAAACCAGTCTTGTGCTATTAGTAGATGTATGGACTTTTTATCTGTTTTATATTTCAGGATTTTCCACATTGGTGCTATGTGTCTGTTAATCTTTTCTCCGTCAAAGTATCCAGTTTGGGGCAGTAGCAGGCATCACTGTTGGCAACTACTCTTATAGTAACTACTTTGTAGGTCATAAAGAATTTTTTTCAGATTTTATTGCTATTAAACCCTACCAATTACCTTTTGATGTAGAGAGGGCAGGATTTGTAATTCTTTTTTTTTAAGATTTTATTTGTTTATTTGACAGAGAGAGAGATCACAAGTAGGCAGAGAGGCAGGCAGGCAGAGAGGAGGAAGCAGGGAGCTTAGCAGGGAGCCTGATGCAGGGCTGGATCCCAGGACCCTGAGATCATGACCTGAGCCGAAGGCAGAGGCTTTAACCCACTGAGCCACCCAGGCGCCCCTGTAATTCTTATATTACAGAAAAGGAAACTGAGGATCAGAAAGGTGCACTGACTTATTTTAGTCTACATATCTGGTAAGTTATGGAGTTGAATTTGTGACCAGGCCTTCTGACTAATTTGTTTCTGCAAAATCTAAAAGGGACAGGGAAAAGGACAGATTTCTTTTTGTGGTTAAAGCAGGGACTGTCCCATTTAGCCTCATGTCTTCTTCAGAACACAACAACCACATAGTAAATGATCAGGTTTGAATTGGTAGTACTGGTGCTCAGTGGTTAGGTGACTCCTGTTTATTTCAGCAATGCTTCAAATTATAGGTTTCTATAGATGTTCTGGTGGAACAAAGAGACTTCATATTGGTCTCAGTTTTCATGTGAAGTGGTGTGGTTCATTTACAACTAATGGAGCAATCCCTTATAAACATGCTTATATAATGTGATTTCTGGGTGAGAGTAAGCACTTGCATGTTTATAGAAAATTTCAGTAAGATTTCTTCCACTCTCCTTCTTTAGGCACTGTTCTGTAGCTTTCAGTAACCAGTAGCAAAGTCCCTCCTCTTTCTAACTACTGGATTGCATTTAGCTGCTTAACACATGCTCCCTGTACCCCAAGTCCCCAGAGTCCTCTGTAGCATTTGGTGAAGATACTAGATTGGAATGATTTTCTTCAAATAGTTTGTGCTAGTACTGTGAGAGGCTGGTTGTCCTCAGCCACCTTGCTCAAACCTGTCACAGTTTGGAAGTAATTTCAAAGCCTTCATTAATCAAGCTTCACCTACCTTTCTGTCTTATCTAATCACTACTCACCATCCCCTTTCTAGTACCTCCCACCCAGTATGATACAAATTAAGTGTTCTAAGAGAAATCATTTAGTAACTTAAATTTTCATAGCGTACTCTTCAAGGAAGTTGAAGTAGTCATCTTTCAGAAGGGGCTCTTGCTGTCCTGTATCATAAACCCTTTAATTCTCTAGCTGAGATAGTCTGTCCATAAGGTATGCTATCTAAATGAGATGTTTCCTGCTGCTTCTCTCCCTTTGGCCATGTGTTTCCTTAAATCACAGATTGATTTGCTAATACTTAAGTTAATACTGTGAGCTTCACACATAAGCTTTCATCCCACCAATGGGGGGAATTTTTTAGAAAGCCCACATATGTCTCCTTAAGTATTTGTTTTCTACTGAAACCAATATAAGCTAGTGATTATGGCTATTCCTTCTAATTGTGCCACCGGATTTTTGTTTTTTAATTGTTTTCAGACTCTTTTCTCTTCGCACTATGGCTATGAATTCTACAGTATCTGACAGAAAACCCCAGGGAGGTTCTCCCCCCCCCTTTTTAATGCATAGATAAAATCTCTTTATAACAGTGTTTTTTTTTATAGTGAAATTCTTTCCACAACTGTACAGTGGTTTGTCCATGGAAATGACACTTTACTAGTCTTCTTTCTTTTTAAAATTTTATTTTATTGTGGTAAGAACACTTAAATGAGAGCTACTCTCTTAATAGATTTTTAAGTGTACAGTAATACTATTTTTAGCTATAGGCACCATGTTGTACATCAGATCTGCAAAACTTACTCATCTTACATAACTGAAATTTTATACCCATTTAAATTAGTCACTTAGGGAAGCAGAGAATAGGAGGGTGGTTACCAGGGGTTAGGGCAAGGGGAAGAATGGAGAGTTGTTAATCAATGGTTAGTCAGTTTCCTAAAGTGAATAAAACTTGGCAAACTACCGAAATTCATGGTTGTTTGCACTGGAGGTAGAAAAGGAAACAGTGAATTTGGTGATTTAATCTTATTATGAAGCTTCAGTTATCTTTTTGGTTCCCAGGATTCCTGGCAACACCTACACCCAAAATGGAAAAATAAATGAAACTCCTAAGACCATTTCTTCCAAAATACCTCCATACACAAACTGTCCTGAACGTTGGGAGAAGGGAAGTATGGAGGGGAAGCTTTGGTTAGGAATCTCCCCTCCACTGAATTAAGGATAGTTCACTTGCTGATTAGTTAAAAGTATGACTTCTCATGAATACAGCTCACTGTTACATTAATAGCAGGAAAGTAAAAAATTGGGTTCTCTAAATGCCACCTGCAGAATCAAAATTGAATGTGAACAGAAGTGCATAAGAATCAGCATTGTTCTTTCACTGAGTTTAGTATAGATCTTTTTATACTCAGCAAACTATGTTGATGACTACGGTTATATTTTTAGTCTTGCCTGCTCTAAGTGGGCAACTCTGGATACTCTTGACCTCTGTTGATGATACTCTTCACTGACCTTGCCCGTGTCTGTTGACCAGTTACATCACAGTTAACTCTTCAGCCTCCCCTCCCCGATAGAACTTTCCTCTCTCTCTCTTCTCCTCTAATCCCTTCCTTCTTCACCACTATCTCCTTTACAACTCCTCCATGATTTTCTCAGGGCTGGGCTTCAACATCGTCGGTGGCACAGACCAGCAGTATGTCTCCAACGACAGTGGCATCTACGTCAGCCGCATCAAAGAGAGTGGGGCTGCGGCCCTGGATGGGCGGCTCCAGGAGGGTGATAAGATCCTCTCGGTGAGAACTGGCTTCGGCCTCCTTCACTGTCCCTTGCTCCCTAGACCCCAGTTCTTACCCTTGGCTCCCCTTCCTTGGGAAGATTTCTGCCTGCCTTTTTGGATCTAGAAATACCTGGATTGTAGAATTTGGTGGGAGGAACCTTGATCAGTCACCTTTTCCAACATGAACATAGAGCAAAGAGGATAATCCCTCACTTGATAGACAAGGCATATTCAGTCCAGAATGTGAAGCCACTTAGCCAAGTTCAGAAGACAGGAACAGTGAGGGATGAGGGACTGATGTGGGGGAAAGGGACTTGAAACTCATAATTGTTGTTCTTCAGTTATACTTTATCACCTTCCTTTTGTTAATTGAAAGACTAACGTGTGTCCTCCTTTATTCCAAAGAGACACAAGAGGAAGGTAGGATTTAAGTGTCCTTTTTAGACTCAGAGCCCTTCTCAACTGTCATGAAGATGAAAAATTGGAATGCATTCTCATTTGGGTTTCTGTCTAGTGGGCTCTCATTTCACTCTGCTGTTTGTAATAAGACATTATATGGTGAGCTTTAATTTGATTCTTTTCTAGAAGTTCTTCAAGGAAAGGGACTAGATCTTTTTTTAATCTATTATGGCCTTGCACAAGGTTCATTTTATATATTTAACAAATGAAAAAGTTGAGAAATTCAGGCAAGCCCAGAAAGGTTGGCTGATCCAGAATATAAATAGAGTATCATGGATGGTAATATCCATTTTGTCCTTTCCACCAACTATTTTGCCTCTTACCAGACCATTAAGCTTCTCCTAGATCCTGTTTTTTAATTTGAGAGATACAAACAGTGATAAATACCTTTTATCTCAAAACAGTACCACAAAGTTTGCAGGTAGATTATTTCCTGTAGCTCCCTGGAGAAAGAGATCCTAAAAACATGAAATCAACTTGAGTGGTACATTAAGGAAAATTTAAGAGTAGGTTGTTAAAGGTATAGCATGTAGGTAGAAGCTATGCAGTTTAAAGTGACATATACCACATTCTCTCCGCAACACTGGGGCCTGGATTACATTTGAAAAGTATAGGGGTTAAGAGGACAGCCATATTATTTAAAAAGGTTTGGTAAAAGGTAGATTGTTGAAAAATGAGACTGATTAAAAGTTTTTGAGCACCATATACTAGCAATATGCTGAGAACTTTACATTTATCTAGTATTGCGTTAACCCTATGAGGTGAGTACGTTTATTATGACTGTTTTGCAGCTAAGCAAGTTGAGTCTTGGTGAGGCCAAGCAGCTTGCCCAAGGTCACACAACTAGTAGGTGGCAGAGGACTAAAACTGGTCTCTCTGAATTTGGAGCCTCCACTTCTAATCAGTATGCTGTACTGCCTCCTAAGAGGTAAATGAGGAGCTAGGACTAGTATCCTAAACAGAAAGTTGCATGGTGAATTCATAGCTTTTCTGTATATAATAAAAACTGACAGCAGTCTTTCTATAAAGGATAGAATTAGGGGTAAAAGGTCATATAGCTCAGTATAAGAGAATTTATTAGATGTAAACTAAGATGAGCAGTCTTTCTTATGTGGACCATTGCCTCATAGAGAAAAGAAATTATTGGAAGGCCACTCAAGTTTTTTTTAAAAGGGTATGGTGGGAGATAGATGTCCATGCAGAGAAAGTAAATGTCAAAAAAACTCAGCTCCCTTCACTTTAAAATTTAAAGCAAGGAGGATTTTACTTTATGATTCAAGTTTATGTTTTGGCCAATTAAGACATGGGAAGGAAGAGGAGAGGCAAAGAAAAGGCAAAAATGTAAGACAGATATGGAGAGAAATAAGACTGAGAAAGAGAAGATGGAGCGTATACAAGAGGAAAAGACCAGCATATGCTCTTCATTCTTTCTAGGGCTATCTTATTTCACTCCAGTTTCCCTCCCAAGAGTTTGCTCCAAAATTCTTCTTTCTAGACCCCGTTCCTAAGAAATATTGCCTCTGTTGCCTCACTCACCATCCTCTGCTTTCTCTCCTTAAGCGAATTTGCTGGGCATTAAACCATTAAATGTTTATGTCACCTTTGTAGCTCACTCTCTCCCTCTGATGTTTTTTTTTTTTTTTTAAAGATTTTATTTATTTATTTGACAGAGAGGGATCATAAGCAGGCAGAGAGGCAGGCAGAGAGAGAGGAGGAAGCAGGCTCCCCCTGAGCAGGGAGCCCAACTCGGGCCTCGATTCCAGGACCCTGAGATCATGACCCGAGCCAAAGGCAGAGTCTTTAACCCACTGAGCCACCCAGGCGCCCCCTCCCTCTGATGTTCTTAAGTGCTCTACCTATTACTGGCTTTGGAGTCTCTGTAAAATGATGCTGCTGAACTATTTATTAGCCTGTATTCTCATTGATTCTTTTTTTTTTGTTTTGTTTTTAAAGATTTTATTTATTTATTTAACACAGAGAGAGAGATTACAAGTAGGCAGAGAGGCAGGCAGAGAGACAGGGAGAGGAGGAAGCAGGCTCCCTGCTAAGCAGAGAGCCCGATGCGGGCCTCTATCCCAGGACCCCGGGCCTCTATCCCAGGACCCTGAGATCATGACCTGAGCCGAAAGCAGAGGCTTTAACCCACTGAGCCACCCAGGCGCCCATTCTCATTGATTCTTGATGGGTTTTTCTACTCTGTTCACATAGGTTATTTTATTTTTCCATGTTGTAAAATATGCCCCAACTCTTTCTTGTAACTTTTGCTAGATAATCAAAATAAGAATGTCACTTCCTTAGCACATCCATTTTGGATAATTAATACAAGTTTCATTAAGTGATCTAGATTTCCTGAGTTATTATTGACTATTAATTTAGTCTTTCCATTTCTCTCGAAATGCCCATGTTTTATCTTAATTTCAGGTAAAATTAAATAATTGCATGACTTATGCAGTTTTCTCTCATCAGAAGTTAAATTTTTTGTGATCTCTGTGAAATGTTTAAACTTCAAAAAATGGGGGGAGGAGGGAAAAAAATTTTTAACTAATGTAAATTATTTTAAAGGCCCTATTCCATCTGACAACCATGAAACAAAAACAGATATATTACCAATAGAATGAACCTGAAGTTGAGATGAGGGCTGGAGATGGAGATTTCCTCACCCAAAGTTTATTTTGTGTGCATGATGGTGAGGATGATTTAATATTTGTGTAGGTTACCAGGGAACCTGGAGAAATTTTATTTTTGTGGGAAAAAATGTAAACTATCTAGGTTTGTCATTTCCCTTGTGTGTCTGCCGAAATGAAGGCAGGTGGATAGTAAAGAATAGTCCATCCTCAATGAAATCTACATTTTTATGAAGCTCAGGGTGATGTGAGCTGATCACTACACTGAATAGGTGAATATTCGCTTTTGACCAAACCCCTTATATGACAAAATGACACTGATCAGGCCACTAGTCAGCTGCGTTTCATGTTCTCATCAAATAGAATTCTTAACTTGGTGAATGAAAGAGATGAGTAGTCCTCAACATTTACAACTACTGTACTTGACGCCTGCAGACCACTGTGTCGGGTGCTGGGGAATGATTTGAAAAATGAAAGGCTTGTCTTGGCCGTAGCTTAGAGATCAGTGGGAAAGACCCACCAGAAAACCCTCATCCAGTCAGCAGCCAAGACCTTGAGATATGCAGACTCCTTTAGACAAAGGACGCCTCTAGGCACTTTGTCCTCCTAGCTCAGTATCCCCAGCGTGCAGGCTTGTAGATGGCACAGAGTAGGCATGCAGTAAGTTAGCTGCTCTGTGAACGCATCATAGCATAATGGACTTTTTTGGTTTGGTCTGATTCATTAGAACTAGATAATCTGGTTTTACTTTCTTCTTCAACTCTGATAAAGAAAGCCCTGCCCCCATTGTGATTCATTTCAGGATCTTGGCAAAAAAATTAAAATATCCAGAGGATAATCTGGGTTAATGCTTATTAAATTGAGTCCATTCTTTCTGTATATCATCTACATTTATATTGATATTATTCTATAGTTAGAGCTCTTGAGGCAATTCAAAATTATTAATCATCAGAGATAATTTGGGGGTGTCTGGATGGCCCTGTCAGTTAAGCGTCTGACACTTGATTTTGGCTCCGAGGTCATGATCTCGGAGTTGTGAGATCGAGCCTGGGTCGGGCTCTACAATGGCCGTGGAGCCTGCTTGAGATTCCCCCCTTGCCCTCTACCTCTCTTTGTCTCTCTCTCTGCCTCTCTAAAATAAATAAATGAGTAAATAAAAGTCACACAGGTGAAAAGTTAAACTTAAAAAAAAAAAGGAGGGAACTGATTTTAACTCAGTTTACTCATTTCCTTTTTTTTTTTTTTTTTAGTTTACTCATTTCCTAAAGCAGAAAATAGGAGACTCATTTTTAAAGATTGCTCACGACCATAGTTAAAGCAAAAAAATTGTACGTTTCCCTATCTGGTAAGCAGAACACCAGCATTTCAGTTCCCTGAACATGCAATCAGCAGAATTTTCTAGCATGCTGCAAATTTGCCATATTTCAGGTTCAGTGAAGCTATGCCATGAGTAAAGGAAGCTGAAGTAGCAAGTTTAGCAGCGTTCTAAGATTTCTCCGTTGAGTAGCTCTTGGGACTAAAAGTGAGCTCCAAGGATCATCTGGCCATTACTTGGGAGCTTATTAGAAACACAGAGTCTCAGGAAGCCTCTCAGACCTACTGGAATAAAAATTTCCATTATAGTAAGATCCCTGGTTGTGAATAAAGTCTGTGAATAAATTGTGAGAGGCACTGCTACAGGCAAGTGTTATTCAGATGTTTTAAATTATGACCTATAATATGTTATACACATACATGCAAACACACATGTAACTGAAGCAAAGTTTAAGAAAATAGTATTTATTCCTTCCATATGTGATACATTCTATGTTCTGTTTTCTTCTGATTTCACTGTTTTAAAATTAAATACTGATCTTGACCCACAGAATTTATATTAAATAGGGTAAGTAGGATGGGTGTAGAGACCAGTTAAAGATTGGTTCAGGCAGGTTAGGTTAGAATTAACTCACTTGGGGGCGCCTGGGTGGCTCAGTGGGTTAAAGCCGCTGCCTTCGGCTCAGGTCATGATCTCAGGGTCCTGGGATCGAGGCCCACATCGGGCTTCCTGCTCAGCGGGGAGCCTGCTTCCTCCTCTCTCTCTCTCTCTCTCTGCCTGCCTCTGCCTACTTGTAATCTCTCTCTCTGTGTCAAATGAATAAATAAAATCTTTAAAAAAAAAAAAAAAGAATTAACTCACTTGGAATCACTTGGAGGGCTTGTGAAAGCGTGGATTGCTTTTAAGTTCCCTGGGGAATGCTAATGCTGCTGGTTATGGGGTCACACTTTGAGAACCCCTGGCCTATATTAGTATGGAAGGTGACAATGAGAGCGAATTCCACATATATTTAGGGGTAAAATCTATGGACCTTGGTGGTTAGTCAATATGAGGGAGAATCTAAAAATCCATAAAGGAGGCAAATATTGGAAAGCCAATTTGGCTTTGGATTAGAGATGACCTTGACAAGAGACAGAATCATAATTTGTTTTATGGGGCTGTTTTTAAACTTGGGCAAAGGATAAGAAAAGATTCTTTAAAAAAGAAATTTCTCTTGAATGTCTCAAAGCCCTCTTGTCTGGAGTCTTATTTTTTTAAGTAATTAGAGTAATAGTCCTTTTATATTAGAATACCTATAGGCCTAACTAGGAGGGTTGAAAGACATGATTGTTGTAATTGGCTTATTCCCTGCATGGCACCTTCTTTTGCCTCATACCACCAATGTCCTTCTTCCCTGTGAACAGGAGACTCAGGTGAGGACCAAGGTTACACACTGAGTCACTGGCAGGCAAAGCTGCTGTCAGAGTCCAGGCCTTTCAGCTTCGTATAATATTGAGAATATGTTGTCAGGCTTTTGCAGGGTGCAGTCTGCAAGCAAACTTCAGGAAATCATGTGACATTTATTATACTCAAGTGTTGTTCAAAGTACTCTTCAGGTATTACAGGGGTTATGATGAGTTTTGTGATACAGCCTTTCAAAGTTATTTACAGTAGTATGTAAAGGGATACAAAATAGGGTAAAGTTCATTTTGAGCTTTAAGATCGTTACGTAATGTGGAGATTCAAAGAAGTAAATCAGTCACATCAAGCTGAGTTATCTAGAAAGGTCATGTCAACAACTTGGCACTTAACTAAATTTTATCTTCCCAAATTTTAATGCTGCTTCAATATATGCACTTGAATAAAAATATTAATATGTAAACACCTTATATTCTATAAAACTAAAATTTTGAAGGTGTATAACTTTATTAGATACAAATGAAACTGCAAAACCAGTAAAAATTCACTTTATAGTATTATCAAGATGGATAGTGATATGTTGCTGAAATAAAATTCTTTCTTACAATGTAAATTTCTGTGGGTTAGTGTTTTTTTTTATTTTTAAACATTTTATTTATTTTTTTAAAGATTTTATTTATTTAATTGACACAGAGAAAGAGATTACAAGTAGGCAGAGAGGCAGGCAGAGAGACGGAGAGGAGGAAGCAGGCTCCCTGCTGAGCAGAGAGCCCAATGCGGGCCTCGATCCCAGGACGCTGAGATCATAACCTGAGATCATGACCTGAGCCGAAAGCAGAGGCTTTAACCCACTGAGCCACCCAGGCGCTCTGGGTTAGTGTTTTAAAGTGAAGGTTTTACAGCCAGGCTATGTGAATCCTGGCTTTGCTACTTCCATTCTATATGCCCATGGGCAAGTTGCATAGCCTTCCAAGTGTTACTTATAAAATGGGGGTTCCTAAGTCATAGGATTATTGCAAAGACTAAAGTAGTACATGTAAAATGAAGAGACAGCTCCAGGCATGATAATAAATATGCAGTGATTCCTGGCAATTATTTTTGAATGTGATTGCAAAGATGATTTTGAATTCAGTACTCCTGCCATTGAATGTCATTTAGTGACTCAGTTCTCCCACTTGAATTCTTATCACTATGAAACTTGGCTGTGATATGAGCTCTGATATCTTTGGCATTTATTGACATGACTGCATCATTAACCTAATTTGTCTGTCTCTAAGAGAAAATACCTATTTCCTTACAATGAGAAATACAGTTATCACATGGGCTAGATGAGTTACATGAGCCTTCCCACTACAGTCCGCAATCTCACACTGATTCTCTCTCCCAGAAATTAACTAGAAAGTTGAGATGTTGAGAATTCACTGTGGTGTTTCTAGGACTCTTGAAGTTCTTTTCCTGTGGCATGTTCACCAAAACAAACAAAAGGCATAATCAGAAGGTGGCTTGGTGGCATGCATTCGAAGTCTATCAGCTAGAAAACTATTCACTTCTACACTGTAGGTAGCAGGACTGATTCTATTTAAGATTAATTTTGGAAAATACATGGAATTTTTAAAAAAGGAAGTATATTCAGATTGTCAAAATAGCTAGAGCACAGGTATGAAGGTAAGGATATATGTTTTATGTCCTAGGGACAGTGAATTTTGTGATTTAGAGCACAGGATTTATGAAAGGTAATAATGTGAGGTTAAATTGAGATAGTGGGTTGGAGCCACTTCCTGGAGGACTTTGCACACCAGAATGAGAAATCAGGCATGGAGTCTTCTTCTCCCCTGCTCCCAGTTTTGTAGAAACAGAATGGTATTTTAGGAGGCTTGATTTGGGGGTAGGATAGAGTGTGTGTGTGTGTGTGGGGTGCTTAGAGGAAAAGTGAATCAGTGAGAGGCTGATCACAATAGTTCATCTAAAAGTATCGACCACCTAAAGAGAGAGGCAACTGAAGGAAAATAGTGTGTGAGGAATAGTCTTATGTTAGCCTATCAGATTTGATAAGGTATTGTATGTGAACATCGATAGGGAGTGGAGTTTAAAAATATCAGAATTCTAGTCTGAAGGAATGGTTGTGGCAATAAGAGGGAAGGTGGGATAGTCTGGTTTTGGGTGAAGTAAAAAGGAGGCTTTGGATTTGTTGAACTGGGGTGTAGCAAAATATTCCAGTAGGAAACTGGCAAGTCCAGAAGTAGAAATAAGGATAAAAATTTGGGATTTGTCTTGCAGAGTAGGGTTGAAATTATGAAAGATAACCATGGGGGAGAAGATAAGGGGACAGAGGACTAGACATTGAGGAATGCTTACTTCCCTTAAGAAGGAGGGAGAAGAAGAGGAATTGGGAAAGGAATCCTTCAAGAACTAAGGGAGCTAAGTCTTCAGAAACTGAGAGCAGACAGAACTGCAAAAGGGAGGAGGTCTGACACTGGGAAAGGGCTGTAGGATTTGAGGATTGGAAGTCACTGGTGACCCACAGGACAGAATATTCTTTCCTGCCACCTCATATATTATGTCTGTCCCAGGGACTAGAGTGCATGGAGGAAGTGGAGGCAGTGCTTTCAAACAGCTCTTTCAACAAGTTTTGCAATGAAAGGTGAAGGACAGAAGATAGGAAAAGGGCGATAGTCCCAAGAAATATTTATATTGTTTTCTTTATAGATGAGGATAATTTTAGTTGAGAAAGAGCAGAGAGCAGTAATAATGAAGGAATCAAGAGGAGCAAGTGTCACTTAAGTTCTCTAAGAAGGCTAGAAGGAATGTGACCAAGAGCACCAGTGAGTGGTTTAGCCTTGGTAAAGGAAATGGATCTAAATCAGAAACGAGCGCAAAGCAGCAGTGAGAGGCTATCAGGAAACTTTGAAAGGGAAGGAAAGAACATGGAGAGAGTGTGAGAAGTTATCAATATTCTCAAAAAAGAGAAGGCAAAGGAATCTGAAGAGAGGAGGAGATAGGGTCAGAGTTGGAGTTTGATGATGGGAAAGGTCTGGAACAGTTGCTGCTGGGTATTCAATTAGGGAGTTCACCAGGTGAGTAGGGCGGTCATAAGGATACAGCAGGTGTCAGCCAGCATGGATCTGTGCTGGGAAGTATGAGTGTGTATTTTTCCCCAGGAACATTAAACTCAGTGATGACGAGGAAACTAAATGCAGTGTGTTGTGCAGGACTGGAAAGGTGGCAGAAGGTCATGGGGACGAGGGATTCTCATAGTTTATGAAGTATAACAGCAAGAACTCCTAGATGGGTAAGGATGCAAATAAAATCTAAAAAAGGTTATTAAAGATTTTGATGGGGATAATGAGCAGATTCAGTAGAGGAATAGGAAATGTGAAGGGAGGAGAAATTGTGGTCAGTTTTCTAAGAGTAAGGGAGACAGTTTATAACACCAAAGTGCTGTTAGATTAATTCACCAAGCAGGAGATTGTATGAACCTCTTGGAGAAGGAAGACAGTAACAAGGAAGTTAAGAGGCTTGAATAAATCAATGGCTTGAGCTTCAGCTAAGAATAGTTCGTGAGTCCAAGTGGAAGAATAATTGTACAGAAGGAACAGTAAATTGCAAGGGCACTGTAACTTCTGATATTTAAAAACACTAGCCCTAGCTCCTACACTTACGATGACTTTGGGTAAATTATCTACCTTGCTAAGCTCCAGTTTCTTTATCTGTGAAAACAAGATAAAAATGGTGTTTACCTCATAGGATTATCGTGAGAATAACATTCGACAGGGAAGACACATAGGTACGGTAACAGAAACCCAAGTGTCAAAATGAGACAGGCAGCGGGGAGCTAAGGTGAAGGAGAGACTTTTTTTTTTTTTAAAACTTGGTGCTCTTCAAATGGCCCATGGAACCTCAATTCTAGGAAAATGTAGCTTTGAATGTGAAAAAGGGACTCTTGAGTTCTACGTTATTGACCCATTCTCCTAGTCCTTGGAATTTCCTCTGTAGTTTTTAACTGTTTAGTCACATGAATATCAATCTTTGACTTAACAATTCTACCTCTGTTACTACTTTTCTTGCTGTTTTTGACAGGTAAATGGCCAAGACCTACGGAACTTGCTGCACCAGGATGCTGTAGACCTTTTTCGTAATGCAGGCTATGCTGTGTCCCTAAGAGTGCAACACAGGGTAGGTGTTAACTGCAGCCAGCAAACTGGCACCAAGCTTTTGTATCATTCTTGGGAATATGGCGTACAGCGCAATCTTTAGTAATGCATTTGGCTTTTTCTTTCTTTCTTTCTTACTGTTTTGAAGAGCTTGTCCAGCACAGGCAGGGGTCTTCAGGGACTTCTGTGTATCACCAAAGGAAATTCAGATAGTCTGCTTGCAGCCTAGGTCCTACCTTCCAGGAGATGTACCTTAAATGTAAACCTTGACAACCAAATTAAAATAAGTGGGGAGAAAATTCAGACAGAATCAATTTTATTTTTTATTAGGGAAGGAAACCTATGTCTGCCCTTGAACATACTTATTAATGAAACTTGAAGTATAGAGATGGTGGGTTTCCTGATACCCACTCTGTGCTTTTCCCATCACCACACAAATGCTTTTCTTATCAACTTGGTGACCCTCTTGACCAAAGTTGTAATGCTCGAAGGAGGTCTCCAGGAAAAAGGAAATGGAATTCAGAATTTACTCAAGGAATACACCGGGGTGCCTTTGACTTGGGTCATGATCCTGGAGTCCCAGGATTGAGGCCAGCATTGGCCTTCCTGCTCAGCAGGGAGTCGGCATTTCCCTCTGCTTCCCACCCCCCACCCACATGCGTGCTCTCTCTCACTATCTCTCTCTCAAATAAACAAATAAATAAATGACTTTTTTAAGAAAAGAATTTAATCAAAGCAGCACCTCTTCCGGCATCTACTTCTTAGTTCCTAGTGTTTTATCACTTGGATGATGGGTAGAGAAGCCAGGTAGACATTCCTCCCTATGGAGGAATTCCACCCCAAGGACTTCGGGGTGCATTTACAACACAGGTTGAGTGTGCCCTCCTAAATGGTGCTGTCATTGCCTCACTCAGCTCTTGAGTGAGGCTTCAGAGGCTGAAGAAGAGCTTGACAGGAGATGGTACAAAGCAGAAAGGGCACGGCATGAGACATACCAAAGTTGCAAGTAGAATCTGTGTGATGGATTAGAAAACAGGTCAATAGGAGACAGTACTGGTAATCGGCTGCTTCTGCCTTAGCTCTTGTGTTTCTAAAATATGGAAGACTTTATGCAGTAGTAAAGGCAAATAATGAATGTAGGTATACACTTCAGGTATGAGTTACTCTTTTTACTTGTTTACCTCTGAGTATTTTACTTCTGTTCCATATAAGTTTCCTCTTTATCTGTGTCTCGTGTTACAAAATAGCAATGAAGGCCATGACACCGTATCAGGAGGGAGCTGGTGTCTTTTGGGAACTGGAACATATTTCCAAAAACGACACTGTACCTGTGTTGACTTTGCTCAGATATGCCCTTACTGCTTTCTGACAAGTGGCAATCTTTCTGAGTAAACATTTCTAGGAAGGTGGGCACCCTCTGCCCCTGCCCAGTAATTTTGAGGTTCCCTATAGGATCAGTCGGTTTCATCTCCTATCTTCATTTTCCTAGCATGATACATGCAGAGCTTGTGGAGGCAGCAGAGAAACAGAAAGAGGTTATCCGCTCACCTGTAGGTCAGTAGCACAGCAAGCCTAAATGCCTCCCCTTCAGACTTCTTTCCACAGAGTTGATGGCTCTGATGTATCAGTTTAGAATAAACAGGACTCCTTCTGCTAGATAGTGCTTGGAGGTTACAGCTTTGAGTGGTCTAGACCCAGGTAATGTGTCAACCAGGACACTTGAGTTTGGGGTAAACACACATTGCTCACTAGAGTTAACATTTTTCTCTCCCTTCCAGTTACAGGTGCAGAATGGGCCTGTAGGACATCGAAGTGAAGGGGAGCCGAGTGGCATCCCCATAGCTCTGGTGCTAGTGCCAGTGTTTGCCCTCACCATGGTAGCAGCCTGGGCCTTCATGAGATACCGGCAGCAACTATGAAAAGCGTGCTCTCTTCCAGTGCTCCCGTTAGAAGACACATTTTCTTTCCCTCTCACCCTCGTCCCCTGCCAGTCTCCCGTATCCTTCCCTCTCTCTGCGTAGTCAACACATCATTGAAAGAGACTGCTACCCAACCAGGACCTCGCTGTCTAAATCTCCACATCCTCATATCTAATGGGAGAGTGAAGGCATTGTCTGAAAGAAGGCCGAAGAAAAGACATGCTTAGGAAAGATGGGGAGTTACATATTTTGCTAGGATCGCCAATAGAAGTTCAGCTACAACCCAAAGAGGGAAAGGTCCAGTCTTTCCATCAGTACGGGTGATACCTTTTCCTTAGCTGGCACGCCTCAAAGGCCAGCTGTGTGATGCAAGAGAAGAGAGGATTTTTCTTCTTAATGATCTTCCTTGGGAAGTTTTTGTGGCCTTTATTTAATTTCTATCTACATACTTGGGTGCCTATATCAAACACAGGATAACGAGAGCATTTTTACTTTTGTAAAACACACGTGCACCTGTGCGCGCACACACACACGTCCATACGTGACAGTATAATAGATGCCTTACGGAGAATTAAAGAAGTGGAAAGCTGCTCTTTGGTTTCAGGTTTCTGATATAAAGGAAATTCTTAATGGGAGAATTTGATGGATAGCAGGAGTGAGAGAGTGAGCCTTGAAAGAGGATGCCCAATCTGAGTCATTTAAAAAAAAACAAAAAACCCCAAAGCAACTAATTAAAAATCTTAGAACAGTATTTCTTCTCATAATAGTTATGCTGAAGTGGCGGTGAAATAATCCAGCTTTGTGCAAGTCAGTCTGTTCCCCACACTTTGAGATGTAAAGATAAACCTTACTCATTGTCTGGGCTGCCCTAGTACTTTTTTGGTACCTCCCAGCCCTGCTAAAGGATCAGCTGGAATGACTGTGGTCAGAGTCTTGGTGCTGGTGCCAGACCAACCCAGTGAAAAAACTAAAAGACAAAAGGATAATGCTTCCAAAGCGGCACCGGAACCCTCTCAGGCCATCTAACAGATTCTTTGGTTTCTAGAGTTAGGCAGATTGTGAGAGAAGGAACTGCTCTCTGGCTGGATAGGCATGAAATGAGCTCTGCTTCTGATTCAGTTGAGAGGGTTTGGATTGCCGGTTCTTTTGAAAGGCTCTAAACACTGGCTGTGGCTTCTAATAAACCATTTTGCAGGGAAGGGGAAGAAAAGGGTGGTTTGGTTTGGTGTTAGTGGGTAGGGAAGTTTGGTGGGTGTTTCCTGGGGACACCTTGAGAGAAGGATATGGGTGAGTGGATGGTCAGGGATACCAAAGACAATAATGAGGTAGGAACCATTCTGTTCATGTGATATCAAACACTGGTTTTAAAACACTAAGGAGGGCTGAACCAGGGCTAATTCTCTGGCTTTAAAAAAATCATTTCCGTCCTCCAAATATATTGTCTGGACTATAGGCCTTACATAATCATGACAGCATGAGTATAAAGACTTCCCTGAGGCGATCAGTTTGTCCAGTTTTTAGCACGGATAACCCGGTAAGCATTTTACAGGTGTTGATTGGACACCAGCTTTGTTAAGACACTTTTACAAAGAATGTCAAATTAATGTTGCAGACAGCAAAAAACAGTTACTGAGAACACACTTGAGAAAGTTCCGTGGAGGAAGGGGACCAGTTAAGGACCCTTGAGCTCACAGTCTAGTTAAGAGAATTCATAAATAGATGAGAAGTTAAAAGTATATCATCAGGTTAAGTGACAGTTGAAAATGATAAGAAATGGGAAAAGAAATTCAGAATATAATGTAGCAACAGAGATGTGCAGGCAGCTGTCACATTTTTTTTTTCAGGGACTCTAAAAATGAAAGCTGTCACATAATGGCAGCAGGCCAGAGTGGAAAGGGAAGGCTTTTAAAAATAACCTGCCTAAGACCTTGCCTCTGGGCCAACCATTGGTATAGGGAAAAACTTGCTTTAAACAATCCTGATAGGACGTCAGCCTTTAGACCTGGAATGTTCAGTACCTTTGACCCTCACTTGGCTGCACCTGTAGGTCAGCACAGACACACTAAGTATTCCAGTTCTCACCTCTACCTGCCCTGCTGTGCGGGCACGAGCCCGGCCGCCCTCCCTGCCCCTGGAAGCCTGTGCAGCGGCTTCCAAGGTGGGCCGGCTTCCCTCCCAGGATTCAGCTCAGGGTTTGGACATAACTCCTGAGAGGACCTTGAGACATTCAGAATGAAGCAATTGACAAGCAGGAGGGAAAGCTAACTCACTTTTTTGTTTGTTGGTAGATATAAAAAAGGACACTATCCCCTTGTTGGTAGAAGTTTTGCTTTGTTTAATAATAGGGATTCTTATGCACTTTAATAATTTAGGTTTTCTCTGAATTAAAGAGCATTTAAAGATCCATGATGAAAGTTTTAGGCAAGTATATTATTCAGTTTTTATTTCTGATTCTCCAGAAAACTAAATTATTGCCCTAGATGAGGTATCGGGTTCTATTGTAAGTCATTTAAAAAATTCATGATCTTTGTAGGTTGAATCTAATATTTCTTTCACTTTATAGATTGTATCTAATATTCCTGCTACCTAAATTACTGTGTTTAAAGTTTTGAAAATTGAAAGTATTTTGAGACAATATACTTAAAACACTTGTCTGTATTTATCATCTTATATTACACATACAATTTTAATAAGACATTGTTTGCTTCAGTTGTCTCTCTTTTCCTGCCAAGTTTTAATCTGTGCTATTGATTTCACTTAGTTATTCACACTTGTCTAGCCATGTGTAATGGGAAAAGGAAATTAATATTTGTTACTACATTTTGTGCCAGGTCATGTACTAAATCCAGGTAGATACACTGTTTGTTCATGACCTACAACTCAGATCTAAGTATTGTTAAAAAGACACTAAAGAAAAGAGAATAAATTACTTTTCCTAAGATTATGTAGGTGGTAATGATAGACTCAGGATATAATTTAGGACTTCAGGTGCCACTGTCAATGATATTTCTCACTGGCCGTGGCTCTAAAAGTGTGGTCTCTGGATAAGAGCATCAGCATCACTGGGGAACTTGTTAAAAAAGTAAATTCTTGGGCTTCACCCCAGACCTACTGAATCAAACTGTGTATAGCACCCAGCAGTGTGTGTTTTAACAATCCGTCCAGGTGACTGATTCATTTTAATGTTTGAGAATCACTGCTATCCGCCAGAATTGTCCCCTTTTTCTCAGGTTAGAATCATCTGAAGAGCTTATAAAATTCTGGTTCCCAGCCTGCACCTCGACAAATTAAAAAAAAATCTCTGGGGGGTGGGACTTAAGGAGCAGTAAAATAAAGTTCATTAGGTGGTCTCCACTGTGTGGTGTCAGTAAACAGTGCTCCATGGCATTTAAATTATTAAATAAATCTTAAATAAATTACCAAATCACACACAGGCATTTGCTCCAGTATAGAATGAGAATTTCACTTAGGTCTTTTTAGAGACCAGCTCTCCATGACCTTCTGCCCAAGTACAGATGTGGAAGAAAAAATGGAGCGTTCTAGGGCTTCTTGTTAAGGACTGACTGGCAAAATGTATTAGTGTTTCAGTTTGTGCATCTATTAAATAGATTAGAACCCAATCAAAGAACGTTGGAGCTAAAAGGGAGCAAGAAAGATTCTAGGATGAATCTATCTTAGAGATGAGAAAAGTCAAAGCTCAAAGAGGTAAACTTAGATCAAAGACTTAGTCTGTTGCAGAGGTGCCCTTTCTGTCTCATATTTATGTCTGGAATGTATGCACTACATGAACATAGATGAAACTGTCCTTTTTATCTCAGTCCATTTCTGTCTTCTCTCTGGGCCTTGAATAGAGACCGGGGACAGTAAGCCATGATGCAGAACTGGGAGATTCCACAGAATCTGCGAAAGCCGTAATATAAAATTTAATCACATGAGTTTTTCTGTGACCAGTTCCAGTAGTTCTAAACTAGAGAAGTGTGTTTTTGATGTTAGACATTGTTTTTATTGTGTAAATAGCAATTTAAACTGTATTTAAAGAAATGGAACAAAAACATTAGGCTGTCAAGAATGGGCAAGGCGTGGGGAGTGGCATTCATGTAATTTCATGTGGAGCCAATAAAGATTTTATTCTAGTCCATTTTAGCCAGAATTTATCTTTGGACAGGTGAGTCTTTTTTCTTTCAACACGAGTGCCTACGATATCCTAGGTGCTGAGGATACAGAGATACATAAGACCTAGTCACTCTAAGCTGATATAGTTCATTATCTGAACATGGGGGAGTATTTGTTGATCTTAAAGTATTTTGTTAACATCATCTAGAAGTAGAAGATTAGATTATGAAGCTCTCAACCTCTTACCTATAATAGGTTTAGAGTTGGTTACTATCCTGGAATAAGCCCCTCTTGCTGTTCCTCTTTGATCTATGAGCAGATCTTTTTGAGACCAGCACTCACATCCAAAAGGGCAGCTGTGATAAAAAAGAAAACAATATTTTAAGGAATTCTGTTCTGATCGGTACCAGGTTCTTAACTGCCATAGACTCTTGCCTGATGTTGATACTTACACACACACGTACTATAAAGCACTTGATGTGCTTACCAGATGCCCTTGGTGCTGTAACCACCTATATCATAAAGTATTGCTGTGTCTAAAGGAGCTCTACAAATGCTAGGTCCCATTTCCAAACATTTTTCATACTCTTCATTTTCTTAGTTCTTTTTGCAAGGGGAAGAGAGTAGGCGAGAGGGCTGAAGTATGTTTTCAAATACAAATCAATCATTAACAGAGTCATTGACAAAAGAACTTCACTAAATTTATTACCCAGTCACAGAAAAATGGGATGATCCTTCTTCCTAGTTTACAGATTTCTGAATTGAATCCCAGTTTAATTCTGCATTTGCAATGCTGATTTGAATACTTACTCATGAATACTTTGAATACTTATGTGTGCATTTTTACCCCCGGGGCCATGTTACTTCTTACAGGATTATTTTCCTTAGGAATCTTATTTTGCTTCCTTTCTACTTTGATTCTAATTCACACTGCATGCCTAGATCTAAACAGCAGTCAGTTTCTCAAATGAAATAGATGCCCTGTTGCAGCTTGGAAGACACAGGGACATAAAATGGTATCTTCTAGGGAATATCACCACAGACTAAATGTGTAAAAGAGGCCATTAAAGTAGCTGATAATCTCTCCTGAGCTTTGCTATTTGATACCAGAGATAGCAAATGAGATAACAGTGTATCTGACTCCCTGGCTCGTTGGCATTCAATAAAAACTTGCTGGATTTGTCAATGAACCTTTACAATCTTCTTTCCACCTTATTTGGAGATTACTGAATAAATAGCTCCTTATTTTCCTGCCAGCTTCTTAGCATAGCATCTCACAGAACAGTGGAAAGAGGAAGAAGTCTAAATGAGCAGTTTGGGGCTTAGCTTTGATACAGGAGATAAGGATAACGGTACGGACAGTCACCAACGTTTTATCTTACTTGTATCTTACTTGTATCCCCTCTACGTCCCGAGAACCTGACAAGATATATAGAAGGCAGAAATGGGTTTGTGCCGCAGAATGAAAAAGGACTTGTCAGAACTGAATATTGACCTTTCGTTTAAGTTACTTTGCATATAGCTGACTTGGATATGAAGAGAAAAGGCAGTTTACCTTGGTCATTATTGCTCTGTCACATGACTTAAGCAAAGTTCAGACCGAACGAAGTCCAAGGGTTAGTTCTGTCATTGTCGTGTGTACAGAATGGCCATTTTCTCCCTTGGTGGGCAGAAAAGGTGTGTCAGCTATCAATTACATAACAAACCACTGCAAAACCTCGTGAGTTCAAACAATTTTAATAATTTTTAAAAGATTCTGTGGGTTTCTGAATGTTTCTTCTCCTGATACCACCTGGGGTCACAAGCAGCTGCACCCGTCTTATGGCAGAACAGGGGTGAGGGCTGGGTAGGCCAGAATGGCCTCACTGTGGCACTTAGTGCTATTGGCTGGGGTGCCTTGATTCTTCACCACACGGCCTCTCATCTTCCAATAGGGCTAGATTGAGCTCCTCACAGCATGGGGGGAGACCACGTCTGGTAAAGATTTGAAGTCAGACCAGAACTTTTTCTGTGCTCCTTTTACTCCACCACATTGCCCTTGCTTGTGTGTTAAGAGGAAAATAATGTATGTAGAATAACAGAGTCACAGGAAATTTATTTGCCAGAAGTCACAAAAAGTAGTGACCCTTCAGGTGCAGAGAGAAGATAGGGAATAAAAAGGGCTGGTTGTTTTCCCGACCTGTTTTAGATATTGGATATTAATAGAGTAATCAAGGTATAGTAAGGCCCAAAGATCAGGAGACAACTGACATTGAAAAGGTAGTTTGTTACACACAGTTCCCAAGAGAAGGGGATGCACTGTGCCATGGGGACCATGGAGGGAGGGAAGCACTAACATTGGTCGTGAGGCAGAGGGAAAGGAGGTGCAGACGAGAGCAGTTACTGTGGTTGCATGGGAAGGAACAGCAACGCCCGGTAAACAGGGTTAGGATTGGCTGGTTTTTAGTGGTCTGTGTGGCATACCTAGTTGTCTGATCTGGCCTTGGGGTGATTATGGCATGTNGAAGGAACAGCAACGCCCGGTAAACAGGGTTAGGATTGGCTGGTTTTTAGTGGTCTGTGTGGCATACCTAGTTGTCTGATCTGGCCTTGGGGTGATTATGGCATGTGAATGTGAAACGTGAAAAAAATCACCTGATTTCCTAGACCCTGACTGAGTCTGAGAGCTCCATGAAGCAGTACAGGCTCCAGATTGGTTGGTTGGCATTGGAAAAGCACACTCATGAGAGAGTTGTTCGCTATCTGTAAAAATCGGTTAATCCTGGGAGAAGCAGTCCTTCCAGGGTCAGCAAGACCCCAGATGTCAAAACATTAAAATATAAGGCGCCGGGGTGGCTCAGTGGGTTAAAGCCTCTGCCTTCGGCTCAGGTCATGATCTCAGCATCCTGGGATCGAGGCCCGCATCGGGCTCCCTGCTCGGCGGGGAGCCTGCTTCCTCCTCTCTCTCTGCCTGCCTCTCTGCCTACTTGTGATCTCTCTCTCTCTGTGTCAAATAAATAAATAAAATCTTTTAAAAAACAAAAAAAAACATTAAAATACAGAACATAAAACAACCTAGTGAATACACTTCCACTACTGTCATGGGCTCTCTGTCCCTCTAATTTCTACCTTTACTCCCAAACCTACAGAAATGATGAGATACCCAAAGGTAATGTGAACTCTCTAGAAAATAGCCAAGAACAAGAAAGGAAGCAATGACAACAACAACAAAAAGTTTTTTTAAACCCGAGCAATCAAATATCACCAAACCCAGGAGCAAAAAGTCCTCAGTTTTATTTGATAGAATTTTCTAACAAGCTTGCTTAGCTGGTTTCCTAATCCATAATAAATCACAGTTAAAATTGTTAAGGTTTCCCTGCCTGCTGGGGTCTGGCCGTACATACCCTCCAGGGCCCCCAAACAGTTAACGGGGAGTGATTCTTCCCCCTCACAACTTTCATCCCTCCTCAACCACAGTGCGATTGCATTTCAAACTTTGTACCTGAGACCAGTGGTTAATTAGGAACCACTTTATAGAAAAGAGGTTTTAAGTTAGCTTTTCTGGACAGCAATGACCATCTAAAGCAAAGGACCATATCAAATGGCCCTGGGTACCCAATGGTCCTTGGGCCCATTCAGTTCGGTGGCATGTCACTTTCAGCATTTTATCCTTTACTGACTATTCCCCACCTATGACATTATTCCTTGAATCTTAGTCCAAACCACCATCCAGTTTCACGTGGGCTACTGCATTAGCTTTCTAACTGCCCTCTTCACTAGCCATTGTGTCCCCCTCCAATTTGCTTGCCTTAGACCAGAGATCCTGGTAAAACAGATTCAGTCATGTCTTTCATCTGCTTAAAAAGCCCCTAGAAGCTTCCCAGTGTCCGTAAGATTCAGTCAAAATGCTCCAAGGCAGTGTACGATATAGTACCTGCCTGATTCTCCAAACTCATTTCACCCAGTACTTCACCCTTTCTCTCTGATCCCTCCCCTCCCCTGCCTTTTGGTTACTCAGAAACGCCAGACTCTTCCCCTCAGGGTCTTCATACAGACTTTGAAGTTTGTGTGTTTTCTCCTCCACTGATTTTCGAGTGAAACTCTCAGCTTCATGTCATTTCCTCAGAAGACTTCTGTTTTCTTCTTCTTTTTTAAAGATTTATTTATTTATTTTAGAGAGAGAGAGAGAGAGAGAGGGAGAGAGAGTGAGTACATGTGAGTGGGGGTGGGGGACAGACGGGAAAGAAAAGAGAAAATCCTCAAGCAGACTCCCCACTGATCGTGGAGCCCATCACAGGGCTAGATCTCATGACCCTGAGACCATGATCTGAGTCAAAATCAAGAGTCGGGAGATGCTTAACTGACTGAGCCACCCAGATGACCCAAAACCTTCTGTTTTCAAGCTAGTCCAGCCCCGAGAGCACTGTGGGCTTCGTTCCCTAGCTACAGCCTGCACACCCCCTCCCCGTCACAATGCGTTCAGGCACCTGCTCCCCACAGCCCTATCTACCTCACCACAGAACCCTCCACAGATTAGCCTTTTACCATCCAACTTCTCCATCCCTCAGACCATCCTAATACCAACTTCTTATGCATTTACATTTTGTTTTCAAATTTTCTTCTTTTTCTCATCAGCGCTCTAGTCTCCAAATGTTCTTCTTGGACTTCCTATTTTTCCCTGGGTACCAATTCTGGTACACAGAGACAGACACCAATATATATGGACAGTAAAAAGCTTTATACCCTGTCCTCATAAAGGACAGGCTTTAAGAACTCAAATGCTTCCAGAAACCTTCAAACAACTGGCAAAGGAAGTTAATATATAAGCCCTACAATCATACAGTCAGAAGGAAAAGGCTCTTGGATTCATGAAATGGCAAATTTCTTTAAGGTGCCAGTAAAACCACCTTTAATAGTCCCCAAGAGGAACTTAATAGAGGAGGAATAAAATTTTTGCACAGGTATGGGGGCTACAGGAAACAAGTGCTTCCTCCCTTCTTTTTAAGTGGGTTAACACAGAGCTTGTTAAAACAAACAAACATACAACAAAAAGCAAAAGTTTAATAATTCAAAATGAAGTGCAAAAAATCACATTAAAGGAGACCCATAGCAACTCTTTATATGCCCATCCTTCCAATCCTAAATCCTCTTGAGTTCTATAACTGCTCCAGACTCTTTCCCATGAATCTACATAATTTTTTCCCAGCATTCCCCACTGTGCAGTTTGACTTAACTTCTCAGGCTAAGTGCTCCCACCTTATTGCTTCAGTCCCAGGTTTGCAAGGTGTCTCTTCCTTGGAGACACTGGGGTGACAGAAGATTTGAGAAATAGGGATAAGGAATTTTCAGTCTCACTTTAATAAAGCCTGTCCTGATCAGTCCAAAATCTCCCTTGGCTCAACTCAGGTGATGCTTCTTTGGGAAAGAGGGAGTGGGGAGGTTTGACTCATTTCCTCAGCCTCAGAACCAAAAATTAAATCCCAAGGTTTAAATTCAAACTGTGAAGTATCCTTCCCTCTCTCCTGTTTTTCATCTTGCTTATGTGCTATTTGGAGAAACAGTGACTTTATACACTAAAACTGATAATACAGCGTGATAGCGTTCTGCGATACATATTAGTCAAAGACTATGGGAGCTCTGGGAGGGCAGTAATTTATATTGCCTGTGGAATAAGGGAGGCGTCAAGCACCTGGCGTCCTTGAAGCTTTATTTTGGAAATATGGAAGTTCATGCAATACTCAGGGAGTAATATCTCCTCCAAAATTGAGTATGGAGTGAATGGAGAAGAGTAGCAGAAAAGGCAGGTCATTATAAAGGACCTTAAATTCCTTGCTAAGAAAATTGGAATGATTAATATAAGTCAACAAACAAAACCAACCAGGAGAATCTCATCATTAATGCTTTTTAGATAACTTTTCAGCAGTGTGGAAGGTAGACTTGAGAATCACAATTAAGGCTATGTTTGTTTTTGGGTTTTTTTCATATTTTACCCGGTGGGCCTATAGATATGGGTGTTACTAGAGCAGGCGAAAGGTAGAGCTGGAGTTTCTGTTCTGAAGACCACTCAGGGGTGACTTCAATATGTGGAAAGATGACAAGGGATTAAACCAGGAATTTTTCCGAGGCAGGGACAGATGAGAAGATCTCAGGGATAACATGGGAAATGCTACTCCATGTCACTTGTATTTTATACTATTATGTCATCTCAAATAGTACTTGGTAGGTGAGGCTTTCCGACTTAGCCTGACAAATGGCACATGGGGGCTGTTCCCTAAACAACTCTTGTACTTAAGGCACATGCTCATTTGTTTGCCCATTCAATTACCGCTTCTTTAAGGCAGGGATTGTATCTTTTCATCTCTGTTTTCCTCGAACAGTCTACCGACTTGCAAAAATGTGTGCTGGAGGGTTGCAGAATGAGTCGAAAATAGACATTCATAAATGAACAACATTACATTGAAGCACTAGCATTAAAGGTTCAGTGCTATCAAGGCACTACACTGATTGCCATTCAACCTACCCTTTCGAGGTGGTTTATTTCTAAATCTTTATTAAAGTGGTGAACTCCCCATCCCACAAATAGCCACAGTACTAGAAGCTGCAATACTAGCTCCAAAGTAATTTTTTTCTTAGCTGATTTTATAGAGCGGCTATGTGCTAGGGAACGTCAGAAAACCCTGGCCCAGACCCAGAACGTGGGAGGTACCGGTTTTCACATCATTCGATGAGGACTGCAAACCCGGTTTCAGTCCCTAAGTCCCGACTGCAAACCAATGTGGGGGAACCAAATAGCCGACATTCGAATTTCCACCCGGACGCGCGAGTGTGTTACGGCGCATCGATTGCTTTTGTCTGGCGGAGGCCTATCGGGAGAGGACCGAGCACCGGGAAGCCAAGAAAGGAGGCGAGTCAAGGACTTCCTCCTGCGGAGGGAGCTCCGACGCGGGAGGCCGCGCTGGGCCTGTCGGACTAGGCGTCCACGCGCGCGGGAGAGTTCAGTCATGTCTGTACATTCGGTGATGCGTGCCCTGCGCAAGAACAAGACGCTTCGCTACGGAGTCCCCATGCTGGTGAGCGCTGGCAGGGAGGAGAACGTGTGGGGCGGGATGCCGGAAGGGGCGGGGCGTCCAGGGCCGCGGGGTCCCGGCGGCCAGGATCCGCGAGGCGCGGGGCGGGTAGCCGCAGTCTGGGCGGGGAAGGGGCTGGCGGCAGGTGCCAGTCCTAGTCCTCTCCGTTCGCTGGTACCACGATCTCGGGTTCTCCTTTTACCCTCCCTGGTCGTTACCGGGGTGTGCTTCAGGGAGCGAGGTCAGAACCAGATTGTGCCCCAGGTCTGGGTGATTACTACGCTGACAGTTTTAACCCCCTCCTACATCTGGGCGGTGCTGTGGCTCGTTGGAATTTGTACAGTTTCGGGCATCTCCCCGTTTCAGCTTCCAGGTTTGTGAACTGGTTTAATTCTTCCCGCGTGGTTGGTAGGAGTTAAATAAAACCTTGTGAAAATTGAGTGTTTAGCGCGGCGCCTGCCACATTGTAGCAGTTTTCAAAAGGTCGCTGACTTACAATTGATCATTTTGAAGTACATTGAGTGTACTTTTGGTGTTTATATGTTTGCGTCCCGTCCCGAGTTCCCTGAGGATCTCATTCGTCTAGAAGATACAGGTTGAGGTTGACGTAACACCAACCAGAGTTGGAATGCAGCCAGACAACTCCCCACCCGTCCACCCCCCCTTTTTTTTTTTTGCTCTTTCACCTTGGCAAGTTATTTTGCTTCAGCAAAGCTTGATGTGATAGTAAATGAGACAATTTCAATAAAGCGTGTGGACAACAGCCACTTTCTTTTAAATTCTTAACAGTTTAATCCTCTGTATGGATATTGGTATAGGTGAAGTTAACCACTTTCGCATTTAAGCAGAATTAATGGAGAGAAGTGACCTTAAAAAAGTTTAAGGAAAATTGTCTTAAAAGATAATGTAGTAATTATATTTGTGTAGGTGAGAGGGCATGTGTAAAAACTGTCCTCTCTGTAGGTTCCTCTGCCCCCAAATACAGATCCGTTCAGAAGTATTGTGGTTGTGGTCACTAACTTGAAGTCACCTGCATGTCCCAGTGAAAGCCAACTTGATTTTGTTTCTTATTTTTTCAAAATCACAAGCCATGATATTAAAACCACTGGTGTTGAAGTACTTTCTAGGTGCTTAGGGGTTTCCTCTTCTATTTTATTTCAGGGTAATGGGCGGTACCACAGTAGCCTTTTCTCCAAATATATTATTCTGTACTGGTCTCTACATGTATACCAGACCTGGAGGACCATGTTTCAAAATATGAGTCCTAAACACATTAATAAATTGAAGAGGAAAATGTTGAATTCAGTACTGTGAAACCAAACACTACTGGAAAGGACTCAAAAGATACATCCTCTTCATCACGTATCAGTTGCATATGCCATACTTACTATACTACATTTATCTTCAAGCTGAAATTATTACTTCCTTGGATAGATATTAATGCTTCATAGGACATACAGAAGAAGACTTTGAATACCAGGTATAGGCAAATAGTACTCTCCTTCCCTTCTTGTCCAAACTACTTAAAGAAAGAGAATATAAGGGCACCTGGGTGGCTCAGTGGGTTAAAGCCTCTGCCTTCAGCTCAGGTCATGATCTCAGGGTCCTGGGATCGAGCCCCGCATCGGGCTCCCTGCTCAGCAAGGAGCCTGCTTCCCCCCACCACCCCGCCTGCCTCTCTGCCTACTTGTGATCTCTCTCCCTTTGTCAAATAAATAAATAAAATTTAAAAAAAAGAAAAAAAGAAAGAGAATATACTTGTTTCAGTTTCTACACTGCCCATTTAGTCAGAATTTACCTTTCTAATCTGACCAGTGACCTACTGGTTCCTACACACCAAAAAATTAGCCCATTTAGTGTTTGGTTCAGCGTTTCTACTATATTCACAGAGTTATGCAACTCTCACCGCTGTCTAACTTCAGAATAATTTTATCATCCCAAAAGAGACACCATGCTTATTAGTAGTCACTTCCTATTTTCTCCTCCCTCCCCCTGCACCTAGGCAACCACTAATATATTTCTGTCTATAGATTCAATAGCATAATACGATACGTGGTCTTTTGTGACTGACTTCTTTCAATTAGTATAGTGTTTTCAAGATTCATTCATATTGTAACATGTACTTCAGGAACTTCATTCCTTTTATGGCTAAATAATATTCCATCATTTGGATAGAAAATTTTTTCATCTTAATCCTATACTATTTATTTATCATTTTACTTATTCACTGATAACATTTAGATTGTTTCCATTTTTTGGGGCGTTGTGAATAATGCTGCTTTGAACATTCGTGTACAAGTTTCTGTATAGTTGTATTTTTTCATTTCTCTTACGCATATACCTAGTGGTAGAATGGCTGGGTCATATGATAGTCCATGTTTAACATTTTGAGGAACTGTCAAGCTATTTCCCAGAGTGCATACATCATTTAACATTCCCACTAGCAGTGAATCCTTCGTGTCCTTGCCAATACTTGTTATTGTCCATCTTTTTTATCATACCCTTCTCAGTGGATGTGAAGGTATCTTATTGTGGTTTTGATTTGCATTTCCCTTATGACTAATGATATGGAACATCCTTTCATATGGTTATTGGTCATCCGCATCTCTCTCTTTTTTTTTAAAGATTTTATTTATTTATTTGACAGAGAGAGATCACAAGCAGGCAGAGAGGCAGGCAGAGAGAGAGGGGGAAGCAGGCTCCCTGCTGAGCAGAGAACCCGATGTGGGACTCCATCCCAGGACCCTGAGCCAAAGGTAGAGGCTTAACCCACTGAGCCACCCAGGCGCCCCCATCTGTATCTCTTTTTGGAGAAATGTTTATTCAAATCATTTGCCCATTCTAAATCAGGTTATTTTTCTTTTTGTTGGGTAGAGGTTTCCTTAAACATCTGGAACCAGTAAATCTTTGTTGAGGGGCTCTCTGCCTTGAGCTTTTACTTCCTGCTTGCTCAGAGACTCAAAGTTAGCCATAGGCAAGTGTTTAAGGCCTTCTCAGATCTTTCCTGAGCTTACACAACTCTGGTCATGGGCACAATTCTGTTCAGAGCATTTCCTTCTGGATTCTCAGGAATATGTTTGAACTTTTCAGAGTCCTCTGTGGACATCTTATTTCTCATATTTTCCTTTTAAGCTTTTTGGTTAGACTGTTATTTGGCCTGTTTCCTACCATCTCAGGCAGTCATGATGTTAAACAATTGCCTCTGAATTTTTTCTTTTTCTTTTTCTTTTTTTTTTTTAAAGATTTTATTTGTTTATTTCACAGAAGGAGAGAGATCACAAGTAGATTGAGAGGCAGGCAGAGAGAGAGGAGGAAGCAGGCTCCCTGCTGAGCAGAGAGCCCGATGTGGGGCTCAATCCCAGGATCCTGAGATCATGACCTGAGCCCAAGGCAGAGGCTTTAACTCACTGAGCCACCCAGGCGCCCGCCTCTGAATTTTTTCAACAAACACTTCTTGGGAGAAGTCTGTTAGTACTAGTTGAGCTCCAAGTCAGGAAAACTGAAGACAGCCTTGTAACTACAGTTTTCGTGAACCACCAGATTTGGTCAAGCAGTGACAGTTCTCCCAGAATAAGATTTTAAGGAGCCCCAACCCCATTCTGCCCCTTTAGAGGTTACTGCTTTGTACCATGATTGCATTCTGTTTGTTCTCATGGTTACCATGGAGCTGGGGCAGAGAGGTGGGAATAAAAATGCCACTAGGCTTTCTGTTCTTACTGAAAGGTAGTCATCATCTTAAGATGTTCCTAACATTACTGCAAGTCTTTGCTTAATTTTCAGATTTCTGAAAAAGTTGATTTGAGAACTTCTGCCAGTTTTCTCATTGCTTTGATGGAGAAGATTTTTGGAGATTCTTGGTCTGCCATTTCACTGATGTCACCTTTTGGTTCTTTTTTTCTATGTCTTTGGTGAGATTTTCTAATTTTTTTTTTAAGATTTTATTTATTTATTTGTCAGAGAGAGAGAGAGAGAGAGAGAGAGAGAGAGCACACAAGCAGGCAGAGTGGCAGGCAGAGGCAGAGGGAGAAGCAGGCTCCTTCCCGAGCAAGGAACCTGACGCGGGACTTGATCCCAAGATGTTGGGATCATGACCTGAGCCGAAGGCAGCTGCTTAACCAGCTGAGCCACCCGGGCATCGCAAGATTTTCTAATTTTTCATTTGTTTTAAGAACATCTGTTATTGCTCTCTGGAGCATTTTTATAATTATTTCTTTAAAATCTTTGTTAGGTCATGGGGCCCCTGGGTGGCTCAGTCAGTTAAGTGTCCAACTCTTGGTTTGGGCCCAAGTCATGATCTCAGGGTCCTGAAATCCAGCTGCATCCAGCTAGCATTGACATGGGGCTCCCTGCTCAGTGGGGAGTCTGCTTCTCCCTCTCCCTCTGCCCCTCCCTCACAGGTGCAGGCTCAGTGCTCGCTCTCTCTCAAATAATAAATAAATCTTAAAAAAATAAAATCTCTGTCAGATCATTCCAATATCTGATTTATCTCCATGTTAATATTTCTTGATAGTCTTTTCTAATTCAGTTTGCTGTTTTCCTGAGTTTTGGTATGACAAGTGAGTTTTTATTGGATTGTGGACATTCTGAATATTATGTTAGGAAACTCTGTATCCTATTTAAGTCTTCTACTTTAGCAAGCAGTCACCATGCTTAGACTTAGCTTGTAGGTAGTAGCATGCCTACTTTTTGGGCTTTCTTTCCGATAATAATTTAGGTTCCAGAACCCTTGCAGTGCTATTCTGGTCTGCTTTGTTTGTTTACCTGGTGCTGCTCTGTTCCCCTGGTGCCTGCTTGATCCCTTCTAAAGGTGGAGTGTTGGTAATAAACATGTGAATATTTTTAAAGTTACAGGATTGATTGAGATCACAAAAGAAATTAATACAGGTAGAGAAGACCGGTCATTGTGCCCTGGGGTACTCCCCACATTAGGGGGTTGAGTGTACAGGAAGAAACAACAAAGGACACTAAGAAGTATTCTCGGGTAAAAGAAAAAACAGGATTAAGGGAGAAGGAAGAAAGTGATCAACTGTGTCAGATTTTGCTCATGAAATAAGATGAGAACAGAGAGTTAACCATTGGATTTGGAAACGTGGATGTCTTTGATGGTTGGAATGGGTCTAAGAGAGTGGGAGGGACAGTGAGCATCAATAACTCCTTTGAGAAATTTTGCTGCAGATAGGAACAAGGAAAGAGGATAGTAATGTGAGGAAGTGAGTCTAGAGAAGTTGGTTAATAAGTGGGAGAAATAATAGCATTTTTTTATGATGAATCATGTGGTAGTGAGCAAGATTTTCATGATACAGGAAATGAGAGAATTGATGAATCAGGGTCCTTCAGTAGATAAGATGATATGGGATCTATTGGACAAATGAAGATATTTAGTTAGGAGTGTAGATACTGTGGTAATGAGTGGTAGGTAGTGCAGTGCAATTCTGACCCTAATCAGAATTAGCAGAGACTACACAGAGTAAGGCAGTCGTCCTTCATGAAACTCCCCTTATTTCAGACACCAGCTGAAAGCTCTGGGATTCTTAGACCACCTGTTTCTGATACAACTGGTTATAAATTTATGGGTTCCTGTTAACCCCCTCAAGTTCAATAATTCACTAGAATGACTCACAGAACTCAGGAAAGCACTGTACTTACAATTATAGTTTTATTATAAAGGGTATAAATTAGGAACAGCCAAAAGAAGAGACCCACAGGATAAGGTCTGGGAAGGACCTAAAATGTAGAGTTTCCATGTTTTCCTCCTGTGAAATCAGGGCATTCCACCCTCCCAGCACATTGATGCGTTCACCAACTAGGAAGTTCAACCAAGCTTCAGTGTCCAGAGTTTTTTTAATTGGGGTTCACTATCTAGGTATGGTTAATTGAATCATTAACTATGTGAGGGAACTCAGTGTCCGGCCCCATCTCCTTGGGGGTCAGATTGATATCATGTGGCTTCAAGCCCCACCCCTCTAGTCACATGGTTGGTCATTCCAGGGTGGCCTGCCTGTATACTGCAACTATCTAGGGGCCTGCCATGAGTCATCTCATTAGCTTAAACAGGGGGGTGGTCCTAGGGGGCCCACCATCAATAACAAAGATACTCCTGTCACTCAGGAAAGTCCAAGTTAGTACCTCTTCTCAGGAAGCCAAGACAAAGATCAGACAAACTCTTCATTATGTAACATGTGGATACTGTGATTGCAGTAGTTCCAGAAACAGCTGATGGTGGCCTGGACTAGAGTGTTAGAAGAAGGTATAATCAGAAATTGTCAGATTCAAGAAATATTTGAAAGTAGAGGTGACAGAACTCAGGGATGGATTAGATATGAGATACGAATGAGAGGAGCTTATGGTGACTACAAAGAAGTTTGCTTGAGTCATTGGATGAAAGCAGTTGACATTTACTGGGATATGAAAGATTGGGGCAGAAAGAGTGTTGGGGTAAAAGTCGAGAAGGTTTTTTAAATGTTAATTTATATATATCTGTTAGACTTTTTTTTGTTTTAAGATTTTATTTATCTGAGAGCATGTGGGGGAGGGGCAGAGAGAGAGAGGGAGAAGCAGACTCTCCAATGGCGGCCCAATTTGGGCGGATCCCAGGACCTGGAGATCATAACCTGAGCTGAAGTCAAATGCATAACCAATTGGGCCACACAGGTGCCCCATATAACTGTTAGACTTTCAAGTGGAAATGTCAATAGTAAGGCAGGTTTCAGTTCAGTGGGATGTTTTCCATTGAAAATGTGCATTTGGAGGTTATTAGGTTATAGAGCCTATTGAAAGCCATGAAATTGGTTGACATCAGCTATGAACTCAATGTTGATTGTGAATAGTTAGAAGAATTGTGAAGATTTGAGCCTTTTGGGATACTCCCAACATTTTGAGGTTGGAAAAATGAGGAAGAATGAATAAAAGGAGACTGAGACAGAGTTACGAAAGCCAGGGATGTGTCTTTTCATTGAAACACAAAGACAAAAAGTTATTTTACTTATGCAGAAAATTCTTACATATTGACATTGCCAGATATTAGCTGCTTATATATAACAGATATTTTTCCTGATTTTGTATTGTTTTTATTTCCTTTGTTTGTCAAGATAGACATTAAAAATTTAAGATTTTATTTATTTATTTGACACAGGGCGAGAGAGAGATCACAAGTAGGCAGAGAGGCAGGCAGAGAGAGTGGAGGAATCAGGCTCCCTGCTGAGCACAGAGCCTGATAAGGGCCTCGATCCCAGGACCCTCAGATCATGACCTGAGCTGAAGGCAGAGACTTTAACCCACTGAGCCGCCCAGGCGCCCGACATTTAAAATTTTTATGTGGTCAGACTTACTGGGTTTTAAAATTTATAACCTCAAGGTTGTGTATTTCAACTTCTAAATTGTAGTTTTATATTTTACAATATTTTATATCTTTGTATCTCATTATTTGGTAAAATTAGTATATTGGCATAAAAAGGAAGGTAGGGATCAAACTTTATTTTTATCCAAATTGCTAGGCTTTTACAGCTTTAGGATTATTGGAAGAGATGATAAAACACCAATGACAGTTGGAAGGATCTTTTAAGGATCGCCCTATATTGAGAATTGTGGTATATTTTATGAGATTCTTTTATTAGTTGGTAAGAAATGGAGGACAATGCTGTCTAGTTAATTTATTTTGCAAACACATAAAATTGAAAGAATTCTGGTCTTGAAGAAATGAGGCCAGAATTTAATTCCTGACTTTACTCAGTGTAATCATAGGCAAGTCATTTAGCTGCCTGTACTTTTACTTCCCCATCTTTTAAATGGATATTTTTTTAGCTTTAGTTCCTTTGTAAGATTAACTAATATAATGCTTGTGATGATGTTATTTAAACCATGAAGTGTAATACAAGTATGGTGGGGGTGCATCTGGGTGGCTTAGTTGTTTAAGTGTCCAACTCTTGGCTTCGGCTCACTGATGATCTCAGGGGTCATGTAATCAAGCCCTACATTGGGCTCTGCACTCAGAGTTCAGCACAGAGTTTGTCTCTCTCCCTCTCCTCAAATAAACAAATAAAATCTTTGAAAATGAACAAAAAATATAAGTAATGGGGTACTGACTTTGGTATACTGCATCTACTCTGAACAGATGAATGGTAACTCACCAAGAAATTAGTGTACTGGATTTCATATAAACTGCCACTGTTGGCATTAATCTGTACATAGGCTGAATTCTGACCTTCAGTTTTGTTTAATTGTTTCCTTTCTTTGTTCCAGGTGCTGATTGTTGGAGGTTCTTTTGGTCTTCGTGAGTTTTCACAAATCCGCTATGATGCTGTGAAAATTAAAGTAAGGACTGTAATTGGAGTTTGACGTGTGTTTGTGTATATGATTGTTCCGGTTTAGATGTGTATACTCAGTGTACTAAGCAGTCTGAGTTTTGTCTAATTTTTCAAGGGGTCGTATGATCTTTGGGCTCTTCCTTATTCTTTAAGACAACATGAGTGATCATATGGAAGTGAATCATGAAATATAAAGAGTTTAGCTATCTTATTCATAGAAAATTTTTACTACGGCATTCTCCAGTGAAACATATTCAGTAGAGTTGTTTTTAGGATTTATTTATTTAGTTAGTTATTTTTAAGATTTTATTTATTTGACAGAGAGAGAGAGAGATCTCAAGTAGGCAGAGAGGCAGGCAGAGAGAGAGGAGGAATCAGGCTCCCTGCTGAGCAGAGAGCCCGATAAGGGCCTTATCCCAGGACCCTGAGATCACTACCTGAGCAGAAGGCAGAGGCTTTAACCCACTGAGCCACCCAGGTGCCCTATTTTTAGGATTTAAAACGGACTGAAGAATGTTGGACAATTTCACTCCCATTATATTACTCTAATTATAAATTAGCTATTTCATATTAATACCAGTAATTTTATAAATTATATTGATATATAATGTATACTGATAAACTGAAGGAAAGGAAAATTATTTTTCATTACAAATAATGATCTTTTTAGGTATATATGTCTATATATTATATATAAAACTATATATTTATATATAAGTATATGTAAAATTTATTTTACAGGTGAGGAAACTGAGGCGCAGAGAGTTTCAGTAACTTACCTATGGTTACATGGCTACTTAGAGGTAGTGCTAAGATTTTCACCCTCTTTGATTTACAGTTATTAACAGATTAAGGCCAAGTGTTACATAAGAACTCTAGTTAAGTCACTGATTAATTCATTTAGAAGTATGTAGTTTTTGTTTGTGGCCACATCTGATATTTGAGTTTTTTCTCATTTTTTATAAAATATATATATTATTTATTTATTTATTTGACAGAGAAAAAGATATCACAAGTAAGCTGAGAGGCAGAGAGAGAGAGGAGGAAGCAGGGTTCTTGCCGAGCAGGGAGCCCGATGCGGGCCTCGATCCCAGGACCCTGAGATCATGACCTGAGCTGAAGGCAGAGGCTTTAACCCACTGAGCCATCCAGGTGCCCTCAAGATTTTTATATATATATAGGTATATAAATATATCTTTATATATATAACATATATATAATTTCCTATATACATATATAATATTTATATATAAATTTTTCTACCAATATTATTGAGATCTCCTAATGAAATATGTTATATAATATAATTAATTATATNGATTTTTATATATATATAGGTATATAAATATATCTTTATATATATAACATATGTATAATTTCCTATATACATATATAATATTTATATATAAATTTTCTACCAATATTATTGAGATCTCCTAATGAAATATGTTATATAATATAATTAATTATATTAATTAGTGATTATTGGTAGGAAAGTAAAGAGTAGTAAAGGAACTTATTCAATTTTCTCAGTTAATTTTATAGTTTAAGAGAAACACCACCTCCAACAAGTCTTAAAGACAGTAAGTATTAGGGTAAATATTAAATTTAAAAAGAATGTATAATATATATAATCTTCCATGAAGTCATGTTTTTATTTACTTTTTCCTTTAGGATCCTGAATATATATAAGTTACTTTAAAGTCCTATCTCCAACATACATCAACTCTAGATCTGCTTTTAGTGTCTGATTTTTTTCTCTTGTTGGTTTTGTGGGTAAGTGTTCCATCTTTGAACACACCTTGTAATTGTAATTTTTTAAGATTTTATTTATTTGAGAGAGAGAGAGAAAGCATGAGCTGGGAGAGGGGCAAAGGGAGAGGGAGAAGCAGACTTCCCGCTGAGCAGGGAGCCTGATGGTGGGCTCCATCCCAGGACCCCGGAATCATAACCTGAACTGAAGGCAGACACTTAACCGACTGAGCCACCCAGACACCCGACCTTGTAATTTTTTAAATTAAATATTGGATATTGTCTGTAAACACTTGTAGAGATTCCAGGTAATAATTGATTCAGGTATTGACCCAGGAGGATGTTTTCCTCCTGAAAGGGTTTATCCTTTTTTCTGGTAGGCAGATAGATGGAGTCTAATCCCCTTACCTCTCTGGAGGAGTGAATATTGAGGTTGATCACTGCTCTTATGTCTGTTGGCCACTTATATTTCTTTTTTTGTATGTCCTCTATTGTGATGTTTTAGGTCTCGGTTGCCCAGTTTTTCTGTGGGTTTTTGGTCTTTTTCTTACTGTTTTATAAGACTTTTTTATACATGGCAGATTATAAACCTTTTAGTCATCTTGATGGCGTCTTTTGATGAACAAATGTAGTGTAGCCTATTTTATTCCTTTTTTACTTTATAGTTACTTTTTCTTTTTGTCCTTTTAAGAAGTTTTTCTTATGCCCAAGTATAAATATTTTTAAATTTCTGTTTTCCTTTTATACTCAATCTGCAAATATAATAGAATCAAATGGAATTGATTTTTTTGTATATGGTGTGAGGAATTGTGATGTTCTGATTTATAAGAAATACATATTTGATCTTTGCCCTATTTTCTGGCATTGAACTAATACCCTTGGAATTTCCTAAGTGTTGAGAGTAAGCGAGTTGTCTTTTGTTATGTTAATGAATTTATGGAATGCCCCTGGGTAGCGGAAAGATGTGGGCTGGTTGCTAGGAGAGCCAGCCTTGTGGAACAGGGTTGGAACTTTCATTCCCACCTCTTGACTTCTAGGGAGGGGAGTGGGGCTAGAGGTTGAATCAGTTGCCAATGACAAGGACTTAATCATCCCCATGTAATGAAGCCTCCATAAAAACCCAACAAGATAGGGTTCAGACAGATTCCTGACTGGGGAACTTGTGGAGCTGCTGGGAGAGTGGCACTCTTAGAGAGGACATGGAATGCCCACACCTTTTCTCTATACCTTGCCTGTGTGTCTCTTCCATCTGGCCTTTTATAAGTAAAATGTTTCAATTCTGCGAGCTGCTCAGGGAAGGCTTGTTGGAACCTTCACTCTGTAGACAGAAATATAGGTGACATCCTGGATTTGCAACTGGTGTGCGAAGTGGAGCTAGGGGCTCTGGGGGCTGTCTTGGATGACTGAGTCCTTAACCTGTGGGATCTGACCCTTATCTCTAGGTAGGTAGTGTCAGAATTGAGTTAATTGCTTGGTGGTTTGAAAAAAACCAAACAAACCCACACACGTTGGAGGAACTGTAACCAAACTGGCTGTAACTGAACTAATGTGAGTTCGTTTGCTCCTTGGTGAGTTGCAGATAGAGATTACAGCAGGATTATTAGGATGAATATTCAGAAAGGGGAGCTTTGTGGTCACACATAAAGGCAGGAATATGGTTGTGCAGATGTAGTGTTTTATGAAGCCTATTCTTGTAGGGCAGAGACTTTTAACCTTGTACGGAAGCAGAGGAACTGTTAGACAAAGGGAGGGGGCTATGGACATGATCCAAGAGCCAGTATAAACTGCACGGGATCTTTTTTTTTCTTTCTAAGATTTTATTTATTTATGACAGAGAGGGGTAGCGAGAGAGGGAACACAAGCACGGGGGAGCTGGAGAGGGAGAGGCAGGCTTTCCGCTGAGCAGGGAGCCTGATATGGGGCTGCATCCCAGGATGCTGGGACCATGACCTGAGCCGAAGGCAGACACTTAACGACTGAGCCACCCAGTCACCCCAGCTGGATGGGATCTTAGGCTGGTTATCTCAGGTAAGGTCTGCAGGGCCTTGCTTGTTCATAGGATGGAATCTTATCAGTTGACCCATGGCCAGCGTATTTCTTAGTGGGGTCTGAAAAGAAACAATAGCTGACTACAGAGAAACAGTTCTCTGAAAAACAAGCTTTACATTTTCTGCTGGTTTCAATCCTGCAAAGACAACTCAAGAATGTGCTAGGTCAATCTTTACTTTTGAAATAGCACTGGGAGTTTTACCATTGATTTTTTTGGTCTCTGATATGGCTAGGTTATCTACTGGCCTGTTAGAAACGTAGTTTTTGCATTCCCTTTGTTCCCTTAAAATTCGTAACTCCTGTGGGGTTTTTTGTTTTTGTTTTTGTTTTTCATTTTTTTTGTAATTCTAACACCACGTAGGCATTTCTGCAAGAAATGTGCTTGGGTGAGTAGAGCTGGTTAGGCACAGATCCAGTGGGTGGGGGAATGGTGGGAGGGAATAGCTGGGGACCTGAAATGTCTGGGTCTTTCTTTTTCTGGGGACCCCTAACTCTACTTATAGAATGTTTTTCCTAATGTAGACAACAAGTTGTCCAAGCACAATTTACTAACATAACATTTTTTCCTTCCTGATCTTCTGTGTCTGTTTTGTTGTCTGTTCTGTTGTATTATTTACAAATTACATTGTGGTTTTCAAATTAATTGTGCATTCCTGAGAAATGAACTCACCTTGATCTTGGTATACTGTCTTTTTGATATTTTGCTATCTTTTTGTAGTGTGTTCTTCAGGAATTCTGCACTAGTGAAGTTGGCCTTTTCTCTTCCTATCTTTTTCAAATTTTGACATCAGGCTTATGCTCACCACATAACTAGGTTTTTTGTTACACTGGCATTATTTCTTCTTTAGTAGAATCCACTGGTAAGGCCATCTGAACCTGGGGGTTTCTTTATAACACTGTTCAAATAGTTTATTTTTTCTGTTACATGTTAGAAAGTTGTAGTTTTCTATGAATTTGTCCATTTTGTCTAATTTTTCAAGTTTGTTGGCCTTAAAGTATTCATATTATCCGAGTACCTATTGCCCATAAAATTTATGTTGTTGACCTCCTTTTCATTCTAAATACTCTTATTTGTGACTTCTCTTTCTTCTAAGTCAGTTTTACTTGAGATTTATCAATAGCTTTGGTTTAGTTGATTCTCTTGTCCTTCATTTGCTTGATCTTTAATAAGTGCTATTCTCTATTTACATTTTCCTTGAGTTTCTTTTTTCTCACTTTATGAAGTAGATTCTTAGTTCATTCCCTTTTCATCTTTTTTTGTAATACATGCTTATAAGCTGATGAATTTTCTTTCAAACGTGGGCCTAGCTATGTCATACAAGTTTAATATGTAATATGTTCACAGCCCTTTAATTAAAAATGTTTTCATTTATTCAGAAGCTATTTAGAAGTGTTTTTCCTTAATTTATAAGTATATGGTGTTTTCTAATTAAATTATTTTTTATTGATTTCTAACTTAGATGCATTGTAATCAAAGAATATTTTCAATGAGTTCATTCTTTGGTGTTTGTTGAGACTTGCTTTATGACCCAGCATATGATCAGTTTGTATATAATGTGTGCTTGAAAGAATGTATATCTGGCAGTGTTGGGTACATATTAAAAATTTATACATCCATTTGTCAAGTTTGTAGGGCTTTCTCAAATTTTCTGTAGTGTTGACTTTTTAAATGTTTTTTCTATCTGCTGCTGAGAAAATTGTTCTAACATGTCTCATTATGACTTGATTTCACCATGATATTAGGCACACATAATTTAAGAATTATTACATCTTCATAGGGATTTGAGTTTTTAGTGTAATGAAGTGGTTTTTTTTTTTTAAAGATTTTATTTATTTATTTGACAGAGAGAGAGAGAGAGAGATCGCAAGTAGGCAGAGAGGCAGGCAGAGAGAGAGGAGGAAGCAGGCTCCCTGCTGAGCAGGGAGCCCGATGTGGGGCTCGATCCCAGGACCCTGAGATCATGACCTGAGCCAAAGGCAGAGGCTTAACCCACTGAGCCACCCAGGTGCCCCTGTAATGAAGTTTTTGTTAAAAAACAAAATTCAGATTGCTTGGGTGGCTCAGATGGTTAGGCATCTACCTTTGGCTCAGGTCATGATCCCGGGGTCCTGGGATCAAGTCATGCATCAGGCTCCCTGCTCCTTGGGGAGCCTGCTTCCTCTGCCTCTGCCTCTCTCTATCTCTCTGTCTCTCATGAAAAAATAAATAAAAATCTTTAAACAAAACAAAATTCAAATAAATTTAAATATCAATAAATTTAAAGATCAAATTGGTTCTATTCAGTGATTCATGCATCAGGCAAATGGAAAGGAACTCTGAAGAGCTGTATAAAATAGGAAACTTTTATAGGCTGAACCGAGCAGGGACAAGGAAAGAGCACATTATTTCATCTTTCTTTGGGGGACAGATGGGGACAATCAGGTAGTTTACCTCACTTCTCTGACCAGGAAATTCCAGACTGAGTGGTTAAGATTACATTCCTGGGGAAGGGTGGAATTTAGGTTAGATATTAAGTTTCAGTTTGGTGACATTCTTAGCAGAAGTGACTCCATTTTGGGTCTGTTGTCTTTTTCTTTACCACTTGGCTTCCTAACAATGCTTAAGGGAAAAACTTAAAGGCTGTTTTGTTGGATGTTAATATGTCTTTTTTAGCTTACTTTTTTTTTTTTTTTAAAGATTTTATTTATTTATTTCACAGAGGGAGAGAGATCACAAGGAG
>LNAC01000027.1:5912273-5995961 GCA_002007465.1 Ailurus styani | reverse complement strand
TTTATTTTATTTATTTATTTTTTAAAGATTTTATTTATTTATTTCACAGAGGGAGAGAGACCACAAGGAGGCAGAGAGGCAGGCAGAGAGAGAGAGGAGGAAGCAGGCTCCCAGCCGAGCAGGAAGCCCGATGTGGGGCTCGATCCCAGATCATGACCTGAGCCGAAGGCAGAGGCTTTAACCCACTGAGCCACCTAGGCGCCCCTAAACTTAGGTTTTAACTATACCTCTTATAAACAGAATGTATGTTTTTAATAGTCTTATTTTTTTAATTGGATCATTAAATCCATTTACATTTAATATAAATTTCATGTATTTGGGTTTAAAAATACTTTCTTTTTTTGTGCTATTTATTACAATTATTTCTTTTTGACTTTTTTCTTTTTTGTCCTCTTTTGGATTAGTAATGTTTTATTAATTTGTCATTCTGTTGGTTTGAAAGCTATATTTTTACTTTTCTACTGGAGGTTACTCTAGAGATTGCTGCAGGTTTTACTTTTTATTTATTTATTTATTTAAAAAATTTTTTAAAAAGATTTTATTTATTTATTTGACACAGAGAGACACAGAGAGAGAGGGAACACCAGCAGGGGGAGTGGGAGCGGGAGAAGCAGGCTTCCTGCAGAGCAGGAAGTCAGATGCTGGGCTAATCCCAGGACCCTGGGATCATGACCTGAGCTGAAGGCAGATGCCTAACGCCTAAGGACTGAGCCACCCAGGCACCCTGCAGGTTTTAGTTTTTGTTTTTTTTTTCCCTCCTACTGTTTGGTCTTGAGGGGGAGCAAGACATGCTGCCCCAAAAGGAACCATTTTGACATGTGGATTATTTTGAGTTGAAGACCCAGCAGACTATGGAAAAGCCTTTTATCTCTCCTTTAACTGCCTAAAACAACGTAGGTGGAGCACATGTACCAGGAAGAGACCTATTACCAGGGATAACTTTTTGTATCAGAAGACTTATCTGCATGGCATAGTAGACATTTGTTTACCAGACATTGGCTCTTTTCATCTTCCTGTGAATTGTCTTCCTCCTCTTTTAAACTCTAGTTCCCTACCTCATTTTCCTTAGCTCAGAATGATATTTAATTGCCTGACTCAATTGCCTGTGAGTCTCATGTCTTTGTGGGCCTCCCATACATATATAATTAAATTTGCTTTTTTCCTGTTCATGTGTTTTATGTCAATTAATTAATAGGCCACCCTTACCATCCCTGTCATCCCCTATAGGGCTTTTTAAATTCAAAATTGAATCTAACAGACTTAAATAACTTATGGCTCCTCTTTCTTTTCTACAGATTGATCCTGAATTAGAAAAAAAACTGAAAATGAATAAAGTGTCATTGGAATCAGAGTATGAGGTACCTATGTTACTATATGTTATATGTTAATATAATCTCTCTTTTGTAACAGTCTTCCTAGTCAGTGATTGATTCTGTCTTATGGTGAACTTAAATTATTACCAGTGCAGAAAAAGATTATCCCAAACAGTATGATATTAGGACAACTAACTATGTAGTCATTTGAAAAGAAAATAAAGATGGATCTATATTTCATGTATTAAAATGAATAAATTCTAGGTGGAGCAAGAGTTTAAAAAATAAAGAAAAACAATGCTAAAAATACTAGGAGAAAAAATGGAGATTCTTTTTTGTGGTCTTGTCAGAAAAGTTGACTTAAATGTGATACAAAATTCAAAAGCTTTAAAAGTAAACCCTGATGAGTTTATAATTAAAAATTCAAAAGTTCAGTCTAAAAAAATAATGTATATAAAGTCACTAGTTATATGAAGAATCCTAAAAATACTGTTTATCTTATCATGATGAATTAGTTTATTTAAATATGAACAGCATCTGCAGATCAGTGTGGAAAAGTTTAACATTTTAGTTGGTCAATAGGAACATGGGGCAAAGATAATGTAAAGTTTTCAGCAAAAAGGAAATAAATATCATTCTTTTGTGTGGGTGTGTCTTTTTTTAACAGTATTTTTAAATTTAAATCCAATTAGCCAACATATAGTACATCATTAGTTTTTGATGTAGTGTTCAGTAATTCATTAGTTGCCTATAATACTCAGTGCTCTTCACATCACATGCCTTTCTTAATGCCCATCACCCAGTTACCCCGTCCCCCCACCCACCTCCCTTTCCACAACCCTCACTTTGTTTCCCAGACTCAAGAGTCTCTCATGGTTTCTCTCCCTCTCTGATTTCTCCCCATTCAATTTTCCCTCCCTTCCCCTATGATCCTCTGTGCTATTTCTTATATTCCACATATGAATAAAACCGTATGATAATTGTTTTTCTCTGATTGAATTATTTCACTTAGCATAATAACCTCCAGTTCCATCCATGTCAATGTAAATGGTAGGTATTTATCCTTTCTGATGGCTGAGTAATATTCCATTGTATATATATGCCACATCTTCTTTATCCATTCATCGGTTGAAGGATATCTTGGCTCCTTCTATAATTTGGGTATTGTGGACATTGCTGCTATGAACATTGGGGCGCATGTGCCCCTTCTTTTTACTACATCTGTATCTTTGGGGTAAATACCCAGTAGTGCAATTGCTGGGTTGTAGGGTAGCTCTACTTTTAATTTCTTGAGGAAACTCCGTACTGTTTTCCAGAGTGGGTGTACCAGCTTGCATTCCCACCAACAGCGTAAGAGGGTTTGTTGTTCCCTGTCTTGTTAATTTTAGCCATTCTAACTGGTGTAAGATGGTATCTCATTGTGGTTTTGATTTGTATCTCCTGATGGCAAGTAATGTGGAGAATAAATATCATTTTTAAACATATGAAAATAAACCAAACTTACAGGAATGTTAGTTAAAATTATAACGATGTGTCATTGTCCACCCATGTGATTAGCAAAAATTAAAGTGTTTAATAGCACATGATGTTACAGCATGTGGTTAGGGAAGGTGCTCTCCATTTCTTGTATTTTGTTGATTTTTTTGGCTGTGGATCATACTTTACTGATTCTTTGTATGGTTGGTCATTTTTGCTTGAAAGGTGAACACTGTGAATAATACATTGAAGAGACTTGTGAAGAGTGTTGATTTTCATTTTAGCAGGCAGTTCAATTATTGGCTGATCATTTTGAGCTTGGTTTGTCTTTTTAAGGGAGGAGCTGTGGAAAGGCTTCGGTGTTTCCTGAACTGCTGTAACTCTATGGGACTCATTCTCCAAATTGTCTCTCCCCAGGATCTTGTCAGACCTTGGCTTTAAGCTTCGTTGGAATGAGTCCAAAGTAGTTCTTACTCTTGGCATAATCCTTATTCCGAGAGTAGCCTTTTTGGTGTCTCAGGTGGTATGTTAAGGCAGAAGCTAGGTATTAAAGAGAGGTCTCCACTGTAGCAGGGCTGAAAATCCAGTATTGGCACTGCTTTTCTTCAGCACTTCTTGATTCTGTTTCATACTCAATTCTGTAGCATTTGGTTGGTAAGTGGTAAGCCTTAGGTGGTATTGCCCAACACATGTACAGCATAGTCTTCAGTGACTGTCCATGTTCACAGTGACTGTCCAAATTCCACAGAGACTCTTTCATTTACTATAGATCTTTGAAGACTGGAACTTTTATGCGAAGTTGTTCTGCCAGCCTTGCATCCCATCTAAGAATTATTCTTAAGTTTTCTTCAGCATATATATCTTATGTTATCTGGGTAAAGGCCATTCTTTCTTCAAACCTTTTTATAAGTTTGGATAATTTCATAACTATACTTGAAAATAATTTATTCCCTTGCACATTAAATTAGTAGAACTTTGTTCATTTACATATATAGACTCCTAGCAAAACGGTAAGTGACATTTAGAGAATGGTTTCAGTTCATTACTTCCCCATTATTTTGTCAAGACCTTCTCAATCTGTAAGCACTATGTCAGTAGTGATGCTGTGGAAGTTTTGTCTGGAAATAAATTTTCTTTTAGTTATTTTGGAAACCACAGAATTTGAGAACTGAAGAAACCATGTAGACCATTTGGTTTAGCCTTTTTATTATTACTTATGAGGGAATAGTGCCCAGGTGGCTTAAATCGCTTGCCCAAGGTTATACAGCTTGTTAGAAAAAGAGAAATGCTTATTATCCCAAATGTCAGTATAAATTTATATCATTCTACCTCTCTCTGAATATAAATTATTCTTTGTTCTCTGAGCCCCTTTTTCTATTTTATTTACTCGATAATTCCAGAACAATCAAAGCAGATGTAGAAAAGTTACTGTCTGAGTGGTGTTGAAGGGCGAAGAACCATTTATATTCTTCCCTTTATTCTACTTTCATTTCTGTGCTAAGAGGCATTTCACACTAATTTTGAAGGTATGATGATCCAAACTGTAGTTGAAACTAAATTTTATTGACTGAAAGGGATTTGCTCATGAGTGGGGAATGTCTTCATTCACAGGCTCAGGCTCGTTTCTCAGGTACAGGACAAATCATCTTAGTCTCTTTTCTTCCTTCTAGCAGACTTTAGGGTCTCCACCTTTGTTCTTTTCTTCCGTTTACTACTGTCACTATGCTAACCCATGCTAGTCATTATTGGCTGAATCAGCCTTAAGTGTTGTACTTTTGTTTTTCCGACTTCTTGCCTTTCTTTGTGCTCTCAAAAATAAAGTATGCAGACTCTTTCTCTAATTCAATAATTTTATTCTGATGGAGGGGAGGGAGAAAGATAGTCTAATTAACCTCCATAGCAAGCAAGAAAAATTCGAAATCCTAGGAGATATGCCATTACTTCAGTTATTATGTGTGACATACAGTTGACTTGTTAAAATTATAATTGAGGGCCTATTGGGTTTTTTCCACTCATTTATTCATTCATTTAGTAATGTCCTAATCAAAGCCACAGGACTTTTACCCTAATATATATACTTTAATTTTTGTGGCTCTGTAGAAAATAAAGGACTCCGCTTTTGATGACTGGAAGAATATTCGAGGACCCAGGCCTTGGGAAGATCCTGACCTCCTCCAAGGACGAAATCCAGAAATTCTTAAGACTAAGACGACTTGATTCAGTTGATTTTTTTTTTTTAAAACAAAAATGTTATTAACTGGAATTCCCACTACGTATTCAGTGGGAAGAAAATTGCAGACCTGCAGAAGCTTGGATGTGAGTAACATGATAACAGATAATCTTGATAAAAAGTCACAGTAACATCAGGCAGTGATTTTATGTCAAACCTATGTAGGAAAATAATATCAATCACAGGCTGATGAGAGTTTTGGTTTTACTTATAATACCTCACATGATATACTAATCAGTCTCCAAAGTATCACCTGATGATTGTATTGATACCATTAAAACATGTTGAGAAAATTACATTGTTCTTGGTTAAGGCAAAAATCATGTAGTAGTACATATTACATACAGATACAGCAAATTTGTTCAAGTATTCCATAGATGACTATAATTTGGAAATACCGATTTAAAGGTATGGTTTATTCCTTAGCATAATTTGCATGCAACATGACTGTAGTTTTCTTATTTTTTTAACTTCGGGTGTGCTATGATCTAAATGCTAGGCAAAGGATAAAATTGAGAGAAGTTATTTTTTTTTGAGTTTATTTTCTCCTTTTCACCCGTGTTAGCCAGCCCTGTTGCCCCACCCTCTGATTTTTTCACACTTAGTCCCAGATGCCTAAAGTCTCAATTGAAATACTCCCCCTAATGTTGCCAAAAAATTATAAATCTGCCTGCCTCTTGCCCAATCAAGATTACTGTTTTCAGTGGGTTAGTTTTAGCAAAAAGGAAACCAAGCTTATTATTTAGTGATGATAAATCATGAGCTCTGAGAGAACAATTGGATTTCGTGGGCCAAAAAAAAAATAGACCTCCACTTAACATCACTCCATGTACAAAAACTAACTCAAAATGGATCTAATTGAAATGTAAAACTTAAAACTTTTGGGAAAAGAAGGCAGACAGTCTTCAGGACTTAGTATATAATTCTTGAAAAGTAGTTCTTAACAAAAACATTCATAAAAGAAAAACTTGGTAAATTGTATCTTATCAAAATTAAAAACTTGTTTTCCAAAGACCCCATTACAAGTGAAAAGACAATCTAGACTGAGAGAAAATACTTGCAAACCACATTTATGATGAAAGACTCATCTAGAATATATGAAGAATTCTGAAAACTCAATAATAAAAAAGCAAAGTCCAATTAGAAAATGGTCAAAAGACACAAAGCAACATTTCACTGAAGAGGGTATATGAATATGGCAAATAGGCACATGAAGAGAATGGTTGACATCAATTGTCATCAGGGAAATACAAGTTTGGACTACATTGAGAAATCACTACACACTTAATAGAACAGCTGAAATAAAAAGGTGACAATTCCAAATGCTGGTAAGGATGTGGAGAAACTAGATCCCTCACACGTTGCTGGTATAATGTAAAGTGGCACAACTCATCTGGAAAATTGTTTGGCAGTCTCTTTAAAAACAGCATAGGGGAACTTCAGTTTCTGGTATAACATGTAGGAACCTTGGAAGTCACACCTCCCATACTAACACAAAGAAAAAGCTGAAAACCTGAAAATCAACAACTGTTCTTCGATTCATGAGAGAATTGAGCACACAGGACAAAATCACCACCTGAAAACTTGAGACAGACAAATATGGAGGATCACAGGTTACCCGGAGGAGAAACCATCCAGAAGCCACTGCTGGAGCTAGCATCAGGTAGGAATGCTTGGAGGGTAATTGACTACTGGAAACTGAGCATGCACTAGCTTGAGTTAAAACTCCTGGCGACCAGGCCAGTGGTACATTTTTGTGAGTTTTAATTCATGGAGCCACACCAGATTCTCACTCTGAATATTAGAGGAAAATCCTGTGGTTTCAGCAGGGGGAAGGAGAAATTAACCATTCTGAAATATGTCCTGTGAATTTTGTTCTCCTTAACGAAAAGCCCAGCTTCAAAGGAAACTCTTGCTAGAGACTAATCACACTGGATTTTACCAGAGCTTAACCAACTCTGGGATGAGGGAACTACCCAACTTCAGTCCCTGCTAGCCTCCTGTTTCACCTAAATGGAGTGGAATCTTTGGGGAGGAAGACTTGAGATGTAGTAGCAGAAGTCATGTGGGACCATGATCACTAAAAGACTGACACCTAATCATATGACTATAGAATGTTCCCTTCCCCCTTCACATTACTGCCACATCACTAAAGGCTATTCAGTGGAGTTTCTTTCTTTCTTTTCTTTTCTTTTTTTTTTTTTTTTTTAAAGATTTTTTATTTATTTATTTGACACAGAGAGAGAGATTACAAGTAGGCAGAGAGGCAGGCAGAGAGACAGGGAGAGAAGGAAGCAGGCTCCCTGCCGAGCAGAGAGCCCGATGCGGGCCTCGATCCCAGGACGCTGAGATCATGACCTGAGCCGAAAGCAGAGGCTTTAACCCACTGAGCCACCCAGGTGCCCTTTCTTTTCTTTTNGATTTTATTTATTTGAAACAGAGAGAGAGATCACAAGTAGGCAGAGAGGCAAGCAGAGAAAGAGGAGGAAGCAGGCTCCCTGCTGAGCAGGGAACCCGATGTGGGGCTCGATCCCAGGACCCTGAGATCATGATCTGAGCTGAAGGCAGAGGCTTTAACCCACTGAGCCACCCAGGCGCCCCCAGTGGAGTTTCTTTTACCCAATCCAACTGGGTATTATATCCAACTTTGAACAGAGAAATTACAAGGCATATTAAAATACAAAAAGCACAGCTTGAAAAGCATCAAAATCAGATTCATGTATGGCAAGGAAGTTGGTACTTATCAGACTGAGAATTTAAAATAACTATAATATGTTTAGAGCTCTGATGGAAAAAATACACAACATGAAAGAACAGATGGGTAATATAAGCAGAGAGATGGAAATTTTAAGAATCAAAAAGAAATTCTAGAAGTCAGAAACAGTGTAATAGAAATGCTTTTGATGGGATCATCAGTAGAGTGGACATGACTGAGGAAAGGGCATGAGAGGAAAATTATACCAGATGGTAATTTAAAGACAAGGAGCACCAATAAAGGTATTTAGGTAATTATTTTTTAAAAATTACAATTAACATTTTTCCCTTTCTGAATTCATTTAAGAACAAATAAAACACTTTATATGAAATGTATTTTGAGGTCTACGTATAGAAATCTAATATATTAGACAATAATAGAGCAAAAGAAGGGGGTAGGAATGGAGCTTTCTTGGAGCAAGGAAATAACACCAGATGATAATTGAATCCACAGGGAGCAAAGAAGAGAACCAAACATAAATAAGAAGGATAATATTTAAAAGTTTATAAATTATTAAAAGAGAGCTTCCTTAGAGGTGCTTGGGTGGCTCATTTGGTTAAGGGTCTGACTCTTGATTTTGGTTCAGGTCATGATCTCACGGTTGTGAGATGGAGCCCTGCATTGGGCTCTGTGCTCAGCCAGGAATTTGCTGGAGATTCTCTCTCTCCCTCTGCCACTCTCCCCCCCCCCCAACTCTTGCACATGTGCATGCACATGTTCTCTCTTTCTCGGTCTCTCTAATCTTTAAGAAACTTCTTTAAAACACATAGAAAAGCATAAGTCAATAATTATAAAATGTTTTGTTGGGCTTGTGAAATGCATAGATGTAATATGTGTAACAATAGCACAAAAAAGTGGGGAAGGACCAAGCCAAATAGGAAGAAAGTTTGTATATATATATTTTTTAAAGATTTTATTTATTTGACACACAGAGAGAGAGATTACAAGTAGGCAGAGAGCAGGCAGAGGAGGAAGCAGGCTCCCTGCTGAGCAGAGAGCCCGACGCGGGCCTCGATCCCAGGATGCTGAGATCATGACCTGAGCTGAAAGCAGAGGCTTTAACCCACTGAGCCACCCAGGCGCCCGAGTTTGTATATTTTATTGATATTAAGTTAGTATAAGTCTGAATTAGATTTTGGTAAATAATATGTATTGTAAGCCCTAGAGTAAGCTTTAAGAAAATCACTCCATAAAAGTAGTTAAAAGTCATGGGGCTCCTGGGTGGCTCTGTCATTGGGCCTCTGCCTGTGTTTCGGGTCGTGGTCTCGTGGTCCTGGGATCGTCCCTGCATTGTCGTGGTCTCGTGGTCCTGGGATCATCTCTGCTCAGCAGGGAGCCTGTTTCTCCCTCTGCCTGCTGCTCCCCCTGTTTGTGCTCTCTCTCTTTGCCAAATAAATAAAAATAAAATGAAGTTTAAAATCATAGAAGGAATTAAATGTTATACTATATAATATCCTCTTAATACAAAAGAAGGGAATTAAGGACTAGAGAAAAATACAAAAGACAGAAAATAGTAAAAATAGCAGATGGAAGTCCTACTTAGCATTTTACATTAATTGTAAAAGAAATATATTCACTAATTAAAAGGCAGAGATTGGGGCACCTGGGTGGCTCAGTCATTAAGCGACTGCCTTCAGCTCAGGTCGTGATCCCCAGGTCCTGGGATCAAGCCCCGCATGGGGCTCCCTGCTCAGAAGGAAGCCTGCTTCTACCTCTCCCACTCTCCCTGCTTGTGTTCCCTCTCTCGCTGTCTCTGTCAACTGAATAAATAAATAAAATCTTTAAAAAAGGCAGAGATTGACAGAATAGATAAAAACCACAATCCAACTACATGCTCTCTGTAAGAGGTTCACTTTAGATTCAAAGTAAGTTCAGAGTATAAGGATGGAAAAATGCCGCCATGCAAATGGTAACCAAAGAGAGCTGCTTTGGCTAATATCAGAGACAGTATACTTTGAGGCAAAAAATTCTTATAAGAGAAAAAGAGGAATGGTCAATAGTCAAGAAAACAACTGTTACAAAACATTTATACAAAAAACAACACAGCTCAATAATACAAACAGCAAAAACAGAAAAAAGCAATTTTACAATAATACTAGGAGATCTCAATACCCCAGTTTTAATAATGAATGGAACAAGTAGGCAAAAGATCATCTACTTAAGTAAACAGAAGACTTGAACAACACTGTAAACCAACTAGACGTGATCTCTGTGGTGACTCTACCCAACCACAGCAGAAGACACATTCTTCCCAAGTGTACATGGAATATTCTCCAGGGTAGACTTTATGCAAGGTCATAATACCAGCCTCAATATAATTTAAAAGGATTTCAATCATACTAATAGCAAACATGTTCTAGGACTGTAAGAAATCAACTACAGAGGAAATTTTGAAACCTTACAAATATGTGAAAATAAAACGTAACAATGTCCAGCTGGTCAGAGAAGAAATCAGAAGTATAATAAATACTTTGAGATGAATCAAAATGAAGATACAACATACCAAAACTATGGGATGCATGAAAACAGTACTTAGTTGAAAATGTGTAGCCGTAAATACCTGTATTAAGAAAAGATCTCAAGTTAGTGACTTAACCTTAATGCACTTAAAAAAGAAGAGCAGGGGCTCCTGGGTAGCTCAGTCTTTAAGTGTCTGCCTTCGGCTCAGGTCATGATCCCAGGGTCCTGCGATGCAGCCTGGCATCGGGCTTCCTGCTCCATGGGAGGCCTGCTTCTCTCTCTCCCAGTCCAGCTGCTTGTGTTCCCTCTCTTGCTTTGTCTTTCTCTGTCAAATAAATAAATAAAGTCTTAAAAAAAAAAAAAAGAGCAAACAAAACCTAAAGCAGACAGAAGAAATGAAATAAAGATTAGAACAGAAGTTTCAAATGATGGAGAACAGAACACAATAGAAAAATCAGTGAAACCAAAGGTTCTTTTTTTCTTTTTTTAAAGATCAAAATTGAGAAGGCTTTAGCTAGATTGACTAAAATTAAAAAAGAAGACAAATCATTAAAATCAGGAATGAAAGGGGGCATTACTAGCAAACTTAGAACAATTAAGCTATAATGGAATGTTATAGACAATTCTATGCCAATAAATTATATAATTTAGATTAAATAAATTCCTAGAAAGACAAACTACCAAAACTGATTGAAGAAGGAATATTAATCTGAATAGATCTATAACAAGAAATTGAATTATACACACACACAAAGCACAGACCCAGATGGCTTCTTTGTGAATTCTACCAAATAATCAAAAGAATTAATACCAATTCTTTACAAACTTTTCCAAAAAGGTAGAAAAGAATGGAACATTTACCAACTCATTATATGAGTCTAGAAACCTGATGCCAGGCAGGAACATAACAAGAAAATTACAGATTAATACCTCCTATGAATGTAGGTACAAAAATCCTCAACAGAATACTAGCAAACTGAATCCAATAACATATAGAGAAAGTTATACATCATGATCAAGTGAGATTTATCTCAGGTATGCAAGATTGATTTAACATTCAAAAATTATGTAATATACTACATCAGTAAAATTAAGAACAAAAACTACATAATCATATTGATGCGGAAAAACACCTGACAGAATTCAACACCTCTTCATGATGAAAACACTCAACAGACTAGGAATAGGAAGAAACATGGTTCAACTTGACAAAAGTCATCTACAAAACAACCAAAAAAAAACACCTCACAGCTACCAAACTTAACAGGCAAAGAATGAGTGCTTTCTTCCTAAGATCAGAAAAGTAAGAATATCTGCTCTAACCACTGCTGTTTGACATTGAACTTGGAGGTTTTAGCCAGGACAGTTAGGAGGGCACAAAATGAAATAAGCATCCAGATGGGAAAGTTAGAAGGAAAAACATCCATCTTTGTAGATGACATGATCTTGTACAGAGTACATTATAGGGAATCCACTAAAAACTATAATAAATGAGTTTGGCACGCAAAGGGGAGTGGTGGTAGGATTTAGTAAGCCTATCTAAGGCAGGGAATGTTTCTTTTTAAGTATCCTGCCTGATCTCTCTTCTCTCCACAACAGCAAAGACAGTACTTTATGAACTGACCTTATGTTTTTCCTGGTCATTCCAAGTCCCTGGTAAGGAATGAATATATCAATTTAAGACACTGATGTCTTATGCCTTTGGGAATCCATTCAAGCATTTCAGTTTACAGTTCAGTTGATGGTTATGTTCTATCATTGTCCTTGAGTTCCCTATCAGAGGGAAAACTCAGCTTTCTGACACAAAGTATTAGTAATCTATGTAAAATTTACTAAGATTTCAGAGAGAAAAGAAATCCCCTTATTAAATTTCTCTTTCCCACAAAGTCCATCATGGGCACCCCATCCTTTTTTCTTTTTCTTTTTCTTTTTTTTTTTTTAAGATTTTATTTATTTATTTGACAGAGAGAGACAGACACAGTGAGAGAGGGAACACCAGCAGGAGGAGTGAGAGAGGGAGAAGCAGCCTTTCCCGCAGAGCAGGGAGCCTGATGCGGGGCTCGATCCGAGGACCCCGGGACCACGACCTGAGCCAAAGGCACACGCTTAATGACTGAGCCACCCAGGCGCCCCGGGGACCCCATCCTTTACTCACTTGGCCATTTCCTTATGGAGGGCCCAGGCTTGATGGATCTTGTTTTTCTGTTTCTGGATCTTCTCTTGCTCTTAACCAGTACCCTCCCAACTCCTTTCCTTCTCTCTGTCCCCAAACTCATTACTTTCATACGCACAGCAAGTTAGCTTTTCCCCAGCTCCTGCAAACCTGCGTACCCATCCCCCATCCCCCAGTCCTTTGCAGATAAGCTCTTTTCTGTCACAGGGAACTAATGAGGAACCATAGTGAGGAACATTACATTCTACAAATATAAATATACACTCATTATCTCGGGAAAATTATTTAACTTTTTGGCTGCTCAGTTTCCTCGTGTGGAAAATGGGAATAACAGTAGCAATGTAATAGAGTTGATGTGAGTTAATTACGTAAATTTAGAACAATGGCATAGAGAAAATGCTCAGTAGATGCTAGCTATTATTATTAAATAATTATTTAGGTAAGAATTATTAGTGACAACAAAATTCTTATCAAAATATCACATCGAGGGGCACCTGGGTGGTTCAGTCGGTTGAGCATCTGACTCTTGGTTTTGGCTTGGGTCGTGATCTCATGGTCGTGGGATCCAGCCTCATGCTGGGCTCTGAGCTTGGCTTGGAGTCTGCTTTGGATTCTCTCTCCCTCCTGTTCTTTCTCTCTCTGAAATAAATCTTTTTTAAAATGTCATATCTAAAATAGTATTTCAATGATATTGCCCAGCCGTCTATTAATAGCAGTTAGTCCTGTGTGGAAAGCTCTGTCTGTGTGATCTTGTATGTCTCTTCTGCAAACAGCAAAGTTCAGTGGGAAAACACACAAATTGATAAACCTGAACTGGAATCTTGTCAGTCTGTCAGATTACAAACTGAGTAATCTTACAGAGATTACATAACCCACTTCAGTCTCAGTTAACTCATTCTGAATTGGGGGTTTTGTAGTTGTCTGTGTCAGTTAACCTCGGTGACTAGGTGTGTTGAGGCACTCAGTAGAGAAAGAGGCAAAGAAGATAGGTGATAAAGGAGTGGCTGTTACTATCATTGACTAGTAGATGAAAAATAATTTGCTTACAGATGATAGATGTTCCATCCAAAGTCATTGCTTCAAATAATTCATTAAACATTTTTTTTCCTGGTTTGTTTTCTGCCTTTTGACCCTTAAACAGTGTTTAATGTGCTGGAGTCTCAAAAAATTATGGGGAAACAGATTTCTGGGGAAACAAGAGATTTCTGCAGTGGAATTTTTTATTTCCTCTAGTCGGTGAGAATGGAGACTAGACTTTGAGGACAAAAGGGCTGAGAGGCATGGCTGGTGTGTGATGCTCCCAACAGAAAACCTTTGAGTCACTGCCTACCACCACCAGAGGACGTGCGAAGACCACACAAGACTGAACTTGCCCCCTCTCCCCTTGAAGTCCAGCTCTGGTGTAGGGCTGCACTCTCTACAGGGGGTCCCATAATCATGATCCTGACTTGTTCTCTCTCTGCATTCTCCCTGCAGGTGCTGTGGGGCCAGGAGATTCCAGGCTGCGTGAATTGCCTTGGCTGCCTCAGCTACTTCATCCGAATATGCAGAGCTGCCTCCCCCAGGACTGACTGATGCCTTTAGCCCAGCAGAACCACGTAAACCCTGTACTCCACAACAAGGACACACAACAAACCACAGATGAGAAAAATCTTCCACATCTGGTGCTTTGAGGGGCTGCCAACCAGCTGCGCTCTATTCTCTTCAGCTATTTCCTCTGCCGTCATGCTTGGTGCTCAGCTTTCTCCTATTTGTTCTCATCTCCCTTTTCCTTGCCAACATGGATTAACCACAAGAAACCAGGGCTCTTGAGCATCAGCTGCCTCTAGGCAGTAATAATCAGCACTTCCCACTGGTCCTCTGAACCTGCCACTCCACAAACACACTGACGCACACATGTGGACACACCCAGGTGCACCCGCTGATCCCCGCATGGTGGGAGCCTGACTGGGAAGGGACTGTCTGGGACAGTGGCCCTGGAAGGTAGCTCTGAGGCCTGCCCTCAGCATAAGTTACCCGTCTGTGTCATATCACCAGGGGGCATGTTTCCTCCTATGTGAAGGGATGATGTCCTTGCAAATCGCATTTTCCTTGACCTGGAAAGTCCCTTTTGGATGAATCGAAGTTTTCCTCAGGCATTGGGAGAACAAGGAAAGAAACTCCCAGTCCTACACTGGACTCTGTTTGAGAAAACTTCCAACTTTCAGAAAACGCAGCTCTTCACCAACAAAGGCTCAGCAAGAAGATTCTTCAGGGTTTGTGTGGTGATTTTTGTGGGAAGGGGCCTGGGTAAGCAGACTAAGTATATTGCAGTATGTCCCTTTTGAAGCACACAGGGAAATCAGCTTGAAAAACCCCTTGTAAAGGGGTCTACTAAACAGTTCCTTGGACTTTATAATATTGTGAAGGCCCCAAGGGCAGCCTTCTGTCCCCTATCTGCTTCCTTCCTTTCCCATCGAGGAAGGCAAGAAGCACCGCATTTGTCAACCCTTTGCCCCTTTCCCTTCGCTCTGCTCTGGTAATTGCTTTTACCATGAGCTGTCTCTGAACTTCTAGTATGTAAAGAGAGGCCTATATAGCCAAGTGCCAATCCATTTCATGTGCTCAGGCCATTTTTTTTGTTGTTGTTTTTCAAGGTTTTATTTATTTGAGAGAGAGAGAATGAGAGAGAGGATGAAAGGGGTGAGGGTCAGAGGGAGGAGCAGACTCCCCACTGAGCAGGGAGCCTGATATGGGACTTGATCCTGGGATTCTAGGATCATGACCTGAGCTGAAGGCAGTCGCTTAACCAACTGAGCCACCCAGTTACCCTAGGCCACAGTTTCTGATGTGGTCCCAGAAAATAGTATCTCTTACTCTTCACTAGGAAAAAAAAATCTAGGCTCTTCATCAGTTTACCCCAGCTGTAACCTCAGTAACCTCAGCTTTCCTACAACTGACACGAGGTCTGCATTTATTAAAGTGGCAGAGTTAGAGAATGTGAAATTGAATAAGACCCTTACTTTATAGAAGTGGAAGATGAGGCCAGAGAAAAAAGATGACTTGCCCAAGGCCACACAGCTGATTAGTAAACAGTTCTGGGCTGAAATTTAGTTATCCTAACTACCAGTTGAAGAAATCCTCCTGCTTACTCTCAGTTTAAAGGGTTGGGTAGGAACGGTTATTTTATCTAAAGGTGATAAAGCCAGCATGTCTCCATTTGTGGATGTGGGTGAGGATACCGGCTCCGAAGAAGGTATGTTTCCAGCTGTTGCGGAAATTCTGAGGCCACTGAGAAACTCAAGCGGCACGCGGCAAGCTGGGAGAACACAGCTTTATTAAGGCGGGTGGGCTCAGCGGGATCTTCCCAAAGACTGAGCACCCAGCTCTGACTGGGGGCGGATATTTATAGGTAAACTAGGGACTTTTCATGGCGTCTTTCTGTTGATTGGCTCTGGGCCACGCGGAAGTTCTTAAAGCTATGCGGAAGCAACCCTGCGGGGGAGTGCTGAGTCATCCCCGGGGGTGTCTCCTCTCAGCGAGGAGGCCATTTTAGATCACTCTTCCGCCTCACAACACTTGTAACAGTGCTAGGTGGTTACATGCTAGGAAATGTTTATTTTTATTTTTAAAGATTTAATTTTTATTTATTTGACAGAGAGTGAGAGATCACAAGTAGGCTGAGAGGCAGGCAGAGAGAGAGGAGGAAGCAGGCTCCCCACAGAGAGCCCGATGCGGGACTCGATCCCAGGACCCTGAGATCATGACCTGAGCCGAAGGCAGAGGCTTTAACCCACTGAGCCACCCAGGCGCCCTAAGAAATGTTTATTGAATGAAGAATGTAAAACAGGCTCCACTTGGTATAGTTCAGCCTCCTCTAGTGGGAAGTACAGAGACTGAAGCTTTAAAACCTTAGCTCAGCTTTGGCCCACTCCAGCTGCTTTTTTTCCAAACCAGGGAAGAAACCACCTTTGAACAAAGTATGCCTCAAAACTCCTTAACACCACCGACTTGATCAAGGCACCACATAGAAGACTTCTGTTAAAATTACTTACATCATCATTAATTCAGCGAGCATTTATTAAGCACTTGCCGTACACTGGGGACTTGTATAGATGTTGGAGATTCAAACAGTAAGTCTCTCCTCTTCGTGTTGCTTATATCCTTATATACGTTGACCCTTGAACATGGATTTGAACTGTATGGGCCCACTTACATGCTGATTTTTTATGGTATAGTACTGTAAATATTTTCTTTTATGATTTTCTTAACATTTTATTGTAAGAATACAGTATATAATACACAAAATATGTATTAATTGACACTATGTCATTGGTAAGGCTTCCAGTTAACAGTAGGCTATTAAGGTTTTTTTTGGGGGGGTCAAAAATACATGCAGATTTTTGACTACATGGGGTCAGCACCCCTAACCCCTGTATTGTTCAAAGGTCAACCGTACAGTGAAGGCACTGACTTTATACATGAAAGATAACAGTTTGTGATAAGTGCTTTGTGATATATATGAGTCATATGTTCTGAAGAGGGATTAACTTAACACTGCCTGCAGAGTCTGGAGGCTTCATAAATCTGGTTTCCCTGGAGGGGCATTTTGTACTTGTGGAAGTTCACAGAATACTCAGGGAGTGGTGTCTTCCTCTAGGTGGAGTATGGAGTGAATACTAGGGTACAGAGGCCAAAAGGCAGCCTTTGACTTCAAAGTTATTGTACAAAAGGCTTGAAATTGCATGCTAAGAAAATCAGGATGAACACTGTAGGCAAGGGTAGGAGAATCCCCACCCTATTTATATCTTTTTGGTAACTTCCAGTAATGTCAAAGATGGACTTGAAAATCACAATAAAGTTCTCTCCCCCAATATTTGACCCTGTAGTCCACTCCAATGGACATGAGTGTTACTGGAGCAGCCTACAAGCATCGGAGACTGCTTAGGAACACTTTAATAGGTGGAAAAATAATAAGACATTAAACCAGGGACTTTTCAGTGACAAGACAGGCGAAGACTGATGGGAAGATTTCAGGGATAGGATGGGAAATGTTATTCCATGTCACCTTTACTCTTTACTATTATGTCCTCTCAAATAGTACTTGATAGGTGAGGCTTTCTCTGACTCACCCTTGCGAATGGTACATGTAGGGGCTGTCCCCTAAACTAACAAATGCACACGTTCATTTGTGTCCCCGTTTAGCTACCAGCTTTAATATCTTTTTATCTGTGTTCCTTTAGCCTTTCAATGATCCACGAAAAGGTTACTGAATGAGTAGAAAATAGATTCATAAATGACTGGATTACAGGCCATCTAGCAGCAAAAGCACTACTATTAAAAGTCCAATGATAAGATATTACATTGATTACCATTCGACCTAACCATTCATAGCACTTAAAGTTTGTGTTTTTTTTTTTTATTAAACTGTAAAGCTACCCGTCCCACAAGTACCCATAGACCCTAGAGTACTGGCTTCAAAATAATTTTTTTTTCTTAGCTGACTTTAATGAGCATCTATGTGCAAGGGAGTGTTCTAAGAAGACGTTAGTCCAGAAAATGGGGGGTATCCGTTTCCATATCAGCTGACAGCAAACCCAATTCAAGTCTAAATCTCAGTTGCCGGCCCACCCGCCGGAACCAAAGCGTTGACGCTTGAATTTCCAGGCGGAGGCGCCAGTGTGTTGCGATGGGTCCATTGCTTTGGCCTGGCGGAAGTCTGTCAGGAGAGGACCGCGAACGCGGGCACTGGGAAGGCAGATCGTGTGTGACGTGCTCGTCGCCAGGGAGCTTGAGCTGCTGAGACTCGGGAGGCCCCGCTGGCCCCGCTGGGGCAACCAAGCGGGTCGGAGAGTTCAGTCGTGATTGCACATGCGCTGACGTGAGTCTCCTTGTTGGCGATGGAGTTGGAGAGGTGAGAGCAGAGAGACGCGAGGAAGAAGTGTGAGGGCGGGATTCTGGAAGGGGCGGGGTCGCGATGCGGAGACACTGATTCGCGGGGCGGGAGGCAGGGACCCGGGCGCTCGAGCTTCGGCGGGTGGACTGGGAGGCCTCAGGCAGTCCTCGTCGTGGGGGACCCCTGCAGGAGGTAACAGTGATCATACGTCAGAGCCAGATTCTAACCCAAGTGTGGGTAGTTACAGAGCCCGCGGACTGCGGTCACTGGGGCGAAATGTGGTTACTTAATTGTGCGGTTTTCGGCAGCTCCGTGCGTCAGGTTCCTAGTTTGTAAAATGGACTTAATTCGTATTTCACATAGTTGACCTAAGGATATGTAAAGAGTTGAGCACAACGACTTCCAAATGGTAGGGACTCCCAAAGGAGTTTACCGCTGTGTTACTCTTTGTGTTTTTACAGCTCTTTCTACGTGCCTTAGTATATTACTTCTCACGTGATACTCAAAATTTTGTGTTCTCTACGTGTTGTTTCCTTCTACACTGAGTGTCCTGACAATGCGGACTTGGTTCCGTTGCTCAAGGGAGTGCAGGTTGACTTTGGTTTAACAGTGGAAGGATTAGGTCTTGGAACCATTTAGACCTCAGTTGGAATCCATACAACTCCTTTGAGTTGCTTAGTGACCTTAGGCAAGTTGTTTGCTTTTGCAGTCCTCAGTCTGGTCCATAAACAATAATTTGAATAAAGCTTTGGACTGGGAGGTAGGCCTTCCAGTCTAAGTCCAGTTATACTAATGAGGCCGTGGACAAAGGCCACTTAACTGTAAATACATAATGGTCTGTGTTTGGGAGGGATTATAAAATTTATTGCTGGTGGCCAGTGAAATATACTAATTGCCCTGTTGACACAGTTGGAGTCAGGCAAACAGAAAATATTGGATTCAGTGCTCTTAAACCCAGCAAAATTACTGGAATGAACTCAAATAATGCACCGCCTTTCCTTGTAGCACTATCATGTAAAAATAGCACATTGTTATATATATCCCATAATTACTATAACATCTTCAAGGTGGACTATATCTTCTGATAAATATTACTGATCTTTATGGAAAAACATTTAGAAGAGGGTTTTAAAGTAACCGGGATACACTAAGTAATTTTCAACTCAGATAATGCTTTTGAAAAAATAATGAGTTTGATGCTTTGGCTTCTCTGTCTGTTCCCTCATTTGCCCTTGATGATAGCATCAGTGACCCACTACTTTCTAAATCTAATATTTTTTCATCTTTATCCACCCAGACTGTTCTGTAGTATATGCTACCAATGCTGACTTCCTGATTTTTGAAAACCATGTTGTTGTTCATAAACCCATTTACTTTCTTTCTTCTCCACCCCTGCCCCCTCCCCCTCCTTTTTTTGTTAGGTTGTAATCCTTTCTCATTTTCCTTCATGATTTTTTTTGGTCTGTCCATTAATCTATATTTTTCAGCACTCCCTCGTACATACTTCTAATTCTGCATGTCCAAAACCACACTTAACTTCATTTTCAAGCTTTATTCTTCACTCTACAATATAATATATAATATTCATATGTACGTGTGTGTGTGTGTGTGTGTGTGTGTGTGTGTATTCACCTTCCTCAGCCCCCACTACCAGAATCCACCAGGATCTTTTTTTTTATTATTATTAACATATAATGTATTATTTGCTTCAGGGGTACAGATCTGTGAATCATCAGTCTTACACAATTCACAGCACTCACCATAGCACACCCTCCCCAATGTCCATACCCCGGCCACCCTATCCCTCCCCCCCACCCCCAGCAACCCTCAGTTTGTTTCCTGAGATTAAGAGTCTCTTATTGTCTCCCTCCCTGTTCCCATCTTGTTTCATTTTTTCCCTCCCTACCCCCTAGGACCCCCCTGCCCTGCCTCTCAAATTCCTCATATCAGAGGGATCATATGATAATTGTCTTTCTCTGATTGACTTATTTCATTTAACATAATACTCTCTTAGTTCCATCCACATCGTTGCAAATGGCAAGATTTCATTTTTTGATGGCTGCATAGTATTCCATTGTATATATATATATATATATATATATATATATATATATACACCACATCTTCTTTATCCGTTCATCTGTTGAGGGACATCTAGGTTCTTTCCGTACTTTGGCTATTGTGGACATTGCTGCTATAAACATTTGGGTTCACGTGCCCCTTCAGATCACTACATTTGTATCTTTAAGGTAAATTCCAGTAGTGCAGTTGCTGGGTCATAGGGTAGCTCTATTTTCAACTTTTCGAGGAACCTCCATACTGTTTTCCAGAGTGGCTACACTAGCTTGGATTCCCACCAACAGTGTAGGAGGGTTCCCCTTTCTCCACATCCTCACCAACATCTGTCATTTCCTGACTTGTTAATTTTAGCCATTCTGACTGGCAGAATTCACCAGGATCTTTAGTTTGTCTCTTAAATGTCTCAATTCTATCACCTTATAATTTTTCCCACTACTTTGCTTTAGTTCTTTGTTATGCCTTCTACTCCTCCTCATGGTCTCATATTTCCTACTCATTGGGCAGGAAATTTGAATGCCCAGGGACTAGGATTATCTTGAGACTTTTTCATGCACATATTTTGTTTCTAGCCTAGAACAGCTGTATCTACTCATGGTCTCTTCCTGTGGCCCCTCCATGCTCCTCATAGCATAGAACTCTCTCCTAAAGGAGTGTTCTGGAAAAGAGTATCTGGAGACTGAGTTCCAAGTGTACCAGGTAGAAACTACTACTACTACTACTACTACTACTTCTTTTTTCTTCTTCTTATCTTTCTATCTAGACTTGAAAGTAACCCAGGTTCATTACTGTTGCATTCTGTTAGTTACAGGCAAACCACTAAGGCCATCTGAGCCCAAGGGGAGAAGTATTAGACTCCATGTCTTGATGGCAGAATGGCAAGGTGACCTGGCATAAGAGAATGTGGGGTGGATGATATCTTCAGAAAATATCATCTGTCAGATATATGTAATATACGTGTATATATTTGTCTGTATTCTAAATATATATATATACACACACACACACACACACACACACACACACACACACACACACACACNTACGTGTATATATTTGTCTGTATTCTAAATATACACACACACACACACACACACACACACACATACACAGCAGTAGTTTTCCCCCCAAAGGATAACAATATTCATAAATTAGTCTAAACTTTTTTTCTGTTATTTTGTGGTAATCAGTGATATCAGTGTCACTTCCTTCTTTCCTCCCTATTACTTTTGTAGTAGTATACGTGGCTGCTATACACAAAAACAAATCTTTAGACCAGGTAACCACCATGCAGGCAAAATGACAGTTGCCACTTTAAATACTTGGAGTGGTGGGTCTACCCAGCTCTTTACCTTTAGTAAGTCAACCTTCATAAAGAGGAAAATGGTGTGGCTTCTCAGCCCTCATCACTAATAACAAAATAGAGAACAGGGTACCTTCTTTCTCCCTGTAATTTAGATACGATACATGTAATTTCAATTTACTGGGGTTTCCCTAGAGCCCATTGGCAGATTACCAATCCTTTTTTATAGTGCTTTATTTCCAGAATTTCAATAAATAACCATTCCCATGTGCTTTTCACCCATGGAGGAACATTCCTGTCACGTGTTTAAAATTATTTTGATAGGCACAATTTTGAGTTTAACACAAGGACTTTGGGAGTGCTCTGGTGGTCTCCTAATGTAGGCCCTAGGGCCAGAGAGAGAAAGGTGCCTCAGTCTGATTAACCTCCATTTGCTATGACGTGGTTAGGTTAAGAGAAGGTTTCAGCAGTGAATGAGTTTTCTCATTTTGTCTGCCTCCTAGGTAACCCTACTTGTCACTGACAGTTATAATGCTAGACGTATGTTTGTCTCTCAGTATTCTCTCAGGACACAGTGCTTCCCAGACTCTGTCCCATGTCCACATTTTTTGGTAATATCTGTGTGTCATTTTATTATCTGTATTAGTTTTCTACTGTTGTGTTAACAGATTACTATAAACTTAGTGACTTAAAACAATACAGATTTATTATTTTATAGTTCTGGAGGTCAGAAGTCTGATGTGAGTGTCACTGGACTAATATCAGGGTGCTGTCAGGGTTGGACTCCTTTCTGGAGTCTCTTGGGGAAAATCTGTTTTTTTGCCTTTTCCTGCTTGTAGAGGCCATCTCCATTCCTTGGCTTGTGGCACCTTCCTCCATCTGCAAAGCTGGCCGTGGAGGGTTGTGTCCTTCTCACATTTTATCACATCACTCTGACTTTTTCTTCTGCCTCTCTTTCCCACTTTGAAGGACCTTGGTGACTCCATTGTGATTGCCTGGATCATCTGTTAGCTACCTTAATTCATCTGCGACCTTAATTCCTTTTTGCTCTGTATGATAATATATCCACAGTTTCCAGTGGACATCTTTGGGAGTGGTGGGGAATTATCCTGCTTAGCACAAGGAGAGTTCTTTTATTTTGGAGAAGTCCTATTTGAGTATGGTAGGAAAAATGTAGAAATATCTCACAGATAATCATCATCATCATCATAATCTTCCATTGAAAAAGTAGGACATCTTGGGCGCCTGGGTGGCTCAGTGGGTTAAAGCCTCTGCTTTTGGCTCAGGTCATGATCTCAGGGTCCTGGGATTGAGGCCCGCATGGGGCTCCCTGCTCAGCAGAGAGCCTGCTTCCCCCTCTCTCTCTCTGCCTGCCTCTCTGCCTCCTTGTGATCTCTCTCCCACTGTGAAATAAATAAATAAAATCTTTAAAAAAAAAAAAAAGAAAAGAAAAAATAGGACATCTTAAATATGTTTGAAAAGCTAATGATAACTTATGCATATATATCAACTCATTAAGATAGTCAAATAATGATCTAAAACTATCCACAAGTTACCACTTTACACTTAAATTCTTTTCAGACTTAATAATATCCAAAGAAATATGAGTCAGTGAGAATTTAATGGTATTTTCTACCTGTTTGATTGTCAAAGATTAAAACTGGCTAATGTACAGTTAGTGAAATAATTAGTGAAAATGTGCACAAATATGCACACTCACTCATTGTTGGTATTAATGTTTGATATGAATTTGATAAATTTATCAAAATTTAAAAGGGTCACCCTTTGACCTAATATTTCCACCTCTGTGAAATAAATATTCTGATGTTCTTTATAATGTTATTTGTAATTTTGAAGAAAAGAAAAAAAGGAGGAAGTTTATATGTCTAAAAGAAAGCTTTGACATTTTGTGTATTTATATCTATATGTCAGAATGATATCTATCACTTTAAAAATGTATGAGTAGAGGACTTGTAGTTCTGGCCAAGATGAAGTATGAGTATCCCTTAGTATTCCCTCCTAACAACTGAAATCCCTGGGCATAATGCAACAAACCAATATAGGAAGACTCTAAACGGGAAAAGATGACAGACTGCCTAGGAATCTCATAAAATGCAGTTCTTATTTATTTATTTATTTCACAGAGAGGGAGAGAGAGAGCACAAGTAGGCAGAGAGGCAGGCAGAGAGAGAGGGGGGAAGCAGGCTCCCTGCTGAGCAGGGAGCCCGATGTGGGGCTCGATCCCAGGACCCTGAGATCATGACCTGAGCCAAAGGCAGAGGCTGAACCCACTGAGCCACCCAGGTGCCCATAAAATGCAGTTCTTAAGAAATGAGATGAAGTAGTCATCTGGCTTTGGGATATTGCATTCGGATCTTTTGGCAAATAGGCAAATGTATTTAAAAAAAAAAAAGTCCTTTATGGCAAAGTCAGACCTTCCTACGCCTCTACAGAGTTACTCCTTACTTTTGGAATTGACACACTGTGGGCAGGATAGCTGAAAGCCAGACGACAATCCCTCAGGGGTCCCATGCTTCTGAAGAAACACTCTTATAAAAGCTGTATGTAAGAAAGTGAGAAATAGAATCATTTTATTAACAAGCCTCTAGTTCTACTTGAAAGTCATTGACATAGAAGTTGTTGAGACCCTTGGCCTCACATAACAGCTTCTGAGGAAATCCTTTTGAAAAGCAGTGAAATTTAAATTGCTCAGAACCCGATGACAAGGAAGGAATTTGGAGATTCTGAAAAAGACGAGTATGTGAAACGGATCATAGTCTTCTCGAGCAGGGCATGCCAGGGCAAAGAAGAGAGGAGGGTGATTACAGAGGAATCTATCTTTCTGGATCATTTTATTCATTTGTATCATCTACTCAGTCTTTGGAAATTTAATAATTCACGTTGGAATGACCCTGGGAATCAAGAAACCTACTCTCCAGTTCTACAGGATTTTTTACTTCAATTTTTGAAATGCTGAAAATAGATTGAATTTCCTTATGAATTCCTTTATAAAACCAGTTTTCTCCAAAGCGTCATGCCCTTGTTGTACCTTCCCTTCCCTTCCTCAGCTTTCCCCACTCTTTATTTCTGTCTCTTTTCCTGCGAGTCTGCCTGTTCAGCAGCAACAGTACCAGTGCTTTACCGAGGAGCAGATGTGGTGTCAGTGCCCAGGATCCAGTGGTGGTATCCATCATACAAGCCGCTATATCTGGGCCTGTTAGCAGCAGTGGCCATGTCTACCCTGGACCATCTGTGGAGCTAGGTGTGCTCTGGCTTCATGGTTACTTTGCTAGGCTCTCTGGCTTTCCCAGATTGAGCAGCTTAGATCACTTAGAATTTGTTTCATGCTTGAAAGCAAAAACCTGGACTGATATAAACATTTATAAAGCATCTGCTTCCTGACAGGATCTGGTGCTGCAGAAATGACCAAGACACAGCCCTTTCCCTCAAGGAATTCTTAGTGGAATTGGGGCCAACTGACAACTAAAGAAATAACTACAGGACCTCTAGTATCAATAGTGATAGACCAGGTGATTCAGATCAAACTCTGAGAAAACCAGAAAATCTAAGTAAAATTTACAATGAAAAAATCTACTTGAGGGCATAAAAGATATAACAAGATAGAGGATAATTATTAGGCTGAGAATGGAGAGAAGAAAGGAATCTAGAGAGCTGAGCATGGAATTTGGTGTTGTTTTCCCTTGGGAGTGTTTCTGCTATAGGCTGAATGTTTGTATCTTCCCCTAGATTCATGTTGAAACCTAATCTTCGGGGCGCCTGGGTGGCTCAGTGGGTTAAAGCTTCTGCCTTGGGCTCAGGTCATGATCTCAGGGTCCTGGGATCGAGGCCCGCATTGGGCTCTCTGCTCGGCAGGGAGCCTGCTTCCTCCTCTCTCTCTGCCTGCCTCTCAGCCTACTTGTGATCTCTCTCTGTCAAATAAATAAGTAAAAATATTAAAAAAAAAAAAAAAGAAAGAAACCTAATCCTCATGTGATGGTATTTGGAGGAGGGGCCTTTCGGAGATGCTTACGTCTTGTGACAATGGAACTCTCATGAATGGGTTCAGTGCCCTTATAGAAAAGGCCCCACAGAGCTCTGTCGCCCTTCCTGCCATGTGAGGTTACAGCCAGGAGAAGATGCAAGGTTATCTGTAAAAAGCCTATAAAATATGGTGAAATGTTGAAGTCATTCCCTTCGAGATTAGATCAAGGATTCCCACACTATCCCCACAATCACCACTTATATTCAATAATATACTGGAAGTCCGAGCCAATCTAGTAAGGCAAGAAGATGAAAATAATTAGTGACAGATTGGAAGGAAAGTTTAAAATGTCATTATTTGAATGTGACTGTGTGAAAAATCCCAAAAGCTCTACAGATGAGTTTTTAGAATTTTAATGAGTTTAACAAATTTGCAATTTAAGACCCATAGACAAGAATCAATTGTATTTCTATAAAGCAAGGTAAGAAAATGAAAGTTAATTTTTGAAACAATACCATTTATAATATTTTGCATATTGCAGCCCAGTATTTTGCATCAAAAAAAGGTATTCAAGAATTCATCACAGAAAATTAGAAAATTAAAAAGAAAAGAAAATATTATAGAGGTTAAAAGTGACCTAAAATAAAGGTAATGATATATACCATTTCATGGATTATAGGATTCAAAATAATACAGATGTCATCTCAATCCAGCATGTTCTATAAAGTTATATACTCCAGTCACAATTCTAACAACTGTTCTGTGAAATTTGAGAAGATGATTCTGAAGTTTATGTTGGAAATTCAAAGGGCCAAGATTTGCCCAAGATGGGTTAAGGTGTATTTGCAAGGATAGATGAATAGAAAGTAAAAAATAAAGAGTATAGAAAAAAAGACTCATATATCTCAATACCTGATTTATGGGGGAAGAAAATCTAAAACATAGAGCACAAGGTAAAGGAATATTTAGATATATAGTGCTAGGACAAAGAAGTATGTACACGACCCTAAAAATGCAATCTTGATTCTCATCCCATACCACATAAAATCAGTATTCCGTTAGCTATACATCTCCATATAAGAGACTTTAAAAATTTCAGAGAATATTAGATAATTCAGAGAAGAAAAATAAATATTAAATGGGATATAAAATAAAGGAAAAAAGTTTTTAAAGATGTATTTATTTGAGGGGAGGGGTGGGGCAGAGAGAGTCTTAAGCAGCTCAGCATGAAGCTTGATACAGGCCTCAGTATCACAACCCTGAGATCATGACCTGAGCCAAAACCAAGAGCTGGACGCTCAACCAACTGCACCACCCAGATGCCCGAAAGGAAAATACTGATAAATTGGACAATATTAAAAGGAAGAACTTAGGTTCATCAAAAGATAACATTAGGAAAGAGAAAAGACAAGCTTTAAACTGGGAGGACTTTATTGCCACACATAAAGTCAATAAAGGGCTTGTGTCCAAAATATAAAATAAACTTCTTATGAATCGAAAGTAAAAGGACAAAGGCTTCACAAAGGAGAAATGCCCAAATTGCCAATAGAAATGTGAAAAGGGCCCAGCCTCATTAATCAGAGAAAGGAATGCAAATTAAAACCACAGTGAGATGCCATTGCATGTCTAGCAGAATGGCTAAAATATTTTTAAAAAGAAGAAACTAGTAGGAATTGGCAAGGATGTGGAATAACTAGAAATCTCACATGCTGCTGGTGGGGTATAAATTGGCACAATTAATTTAGAAACAAATGTATGTCTGTGGATCAACATGCATGCATAAGAATGTTAATAGCCACATAATAACTTAATTCATAGCAGTAAAAAACTAAAATCAACCAAAAAATCCATTGTCAGTAGAAGGAAAAACACATGAGAAGTGGTGAGGATGCTGACTGAGGCAGGGTAGAGACAGAGCATAACAGAAAGGGGGAGGGAGAGAGAGAGAAGTAAGACTTGAAAAGGAAACTAATCAGATAGGACAGATTAGAAGGGGCAGTGAAGAAGAGGGAGAAACCTCAACGAGTGAGGTCCCAAGATCTCTGAGTTGTGCTGGTTGCCAGTAGGGGGAAGTAGAAGACAGAACGGGTTGATCTTTTGTTCATTAAACATTACTGAGCAGCATTTATATCCTAAGCACTTTGCTAGAATCTCGAAATACAAATGTGAGTTAAGAGTATAGTCAGCTAATCTTCATTTGAGCTTTGCAATAGCCTTTTGAATCTAGACAGTCATTTACATTTGACATAGTAAAAACAAAACCCATACAGGTTTTATCCCGAATGGCGTCGTACATGGAAATCAAGGGGAAAAAAGTTTTTCTTTTTTTTTTTAAAAGATTTTTTTTTTATTATTTATTCATTTGACAGAGAGAGAGAGAGATTACAAGTAGGCAGNCGGCGTCGTACATGGAAATCAAGGGGAAAAAAGTTTTTCTTTCTTTTTTTTTTTTAAAGATTTTTTTTTTATTATTTATTCATTTGACAGAGAGAGAGAGAGATTACAAGTAGGCAGAGAGAGAGGAGAGAGGAGGAAGCAGGCTCCCTGCTGAGCAGAGAGCCCGATGTGGGCCTCGATGTGGGCCTCGATCCCAGGACCCTGGGATCATGACCTGAGCCGAAGGCAGCGGCTTTAACCCACTGAGCCACCCAGGCGCCCGGAAAAAAGTTTTTCAAGAAGAGTGTGTTCACCTGCATCAGATGCTTGAGACTTTATGTAAGAAAAGACTAGAGGACTGGCTTTGAGTTTGGCCACATGAAAGTCAGTTCAGAGAAGGAGTGGGGATTAAGCTGAATTAGAATGGACTGAAGAGACAATGGGAGGTAAGGAAGTGAGAATAGGTAATGTGGAAAACTTCCAAGAAGTATTTTTGCAGTTCAGGGAGTTAGAAAATGGAGTGGTAACTAGAGAGAAGACTAAATTGGTTAAGGTCATATTATGGAGAACGTTTTCCCATTGACAGTGGAAACCCTTGAAGATTTCAGAATCATAATATTCACTGAATGTGGAGGGTGGAATTGGCAGTAATTACTTGGAGAAGCCAGAGTTGATAGACCAGTGAGCAGATAGTTCGGGAATAAGGAGACAGGGATATGAACCTGGGTTGTGGCCACCAGGATGGAAATTAACAAGCAGAATGAGGGAATTTGTATTTTATTTTATTTTATTTTATTTTATTTCAGATTTTTATTTGAGAGAGAGAGCATGCAAGTGCTCGAGCTGGGGGAGGAACAGAGGGAGAGGTTCAAGCAGACTCTGTGCTGAGTGTGGAGCCCAGCACAGGGCTTGATGAGGAGTTTGATCTTATGACCCTGAGATCATGTCCTAAACCAAAACCAAGAGTCGGACGCTTAACCAGCTGAGTCACGGAGGCGCCCCATAAATGAGGGTCATTTTAGAAGAATAGTGATCTTTCCTGAAAGATTTTCAGCAAAATGCCTAAGTCACTTAAAGATAAAAGCATGGAGCTGAAGGGAATCTGAAACGAATCTAAGAAATCTTTTTCTATAAGTAGAGAAGGAAAAGGAATCTTTTTCTATAAGTAGAAAAGGAAACTAACACCCAAGAAAGGAGTTAAAACATACATCTTACTTGGAAAGAAATTATATTAAATGTACCCACATATATTTGTATATTTATGCCTTAAGAACATAAAATGTACCTGAAGAAACCCTGGTTAGGGGTCCTGGGTGAGATCCTCTGAGCAGTTTGCTCCTTGGTCCTCAGCCCCATCCAGCAAATGGTAGGTAGGACCATAGGCTTTCCTCATTTATGTCTCTTAGGTGTTCCCAAAAGGGCAGGGCCATGGTACACATTAACAGTTTTGGAGGACATCAGTTTAGACTGGGCTCATGGGTCCTTTGCTCTGCGCTTCTGTTCTGTGGTCATCTTGAGTCTGTCACCTCTCACCCTCTCCTCGCACATCTGTGGTCCTCAGTCGGCCAGCTCTCCCAGCCTTCCTGTTGTGGAGCTGGCCTGTTGTCCTCCAACTCTGCTTACAATTTGGGCACCAATCTCCAGATTGCTATCACCGGAGCCAGGTTGGCTCTTAGCTGCTGCTAAGACCTTGGACAAATTACTTAACTTCTCTGCGATTTTGATACCCACTTGGAAAATGGTAAAAATATTACTGCTTACCTTATAGGTTTGCCTTGAGTATTATTAAGTAAATTAATCACTGTAAAACACTTAAATACATTAGTATGTAGAGAGCTTAGGACATCACTTGGTACATAAGAAGTACTTTTATGATATTATAATTATCATGTTATATGATATTATAATTACTCACCTGATACTGTGGATCAAACTAAATGTTGTGCTTGGGCTCTTTTCTTCCTGCCCACTTAAAAGGGGTGTGTGTATGTAGAATGCTTTACTAAAGATTGAGGGAATGGAGGAATTTGCATTTCATTTGTGTCAGTAACTTAAAATTTCTGGGTATACATTTCTATTCCTAAAAGTTTCTCAAACCAGTTTAAATTTACTCTCCTCTCATTCTCTGCTTATCCCACATTTTTCATCTTTATGAATGCAGAGAATTGAGCTATTTCTTCACCTTTAGCTCTGCTGACTTGTGATCGCAGGGTCTTATTCACTCAACCGGTTAATAAAGAATTATCTTAAGCATGGGTATTTCCTTCTTCTGTGAGCATTTATCATGCAGTAGGTACAGTTTCTAATGGTTCTCATGTATTCTTTAATATTGAAGAATGTTGAAGGCAGTCCGATGAATTATTTTATCATTTGAGCCATCAATCTGGATGTAGGTTTTCTGTAAATCCAAATTTTCACACTTCAGACTGCAAAAGTAATACAAGAAACTGTGAGCCCCCAGAAAGCGTAGATGAAATATTTTTCGTTTTTATGTCTGCAGCAGTACCCAGTAGGTGTCTCAAAAACTGATGTACACTTATAATCCATTGTATCTTTTCAGTAGGAATGAAATACTTTCTTTGGGGAGAAGTCTTCAAGCTTGGTACTCATTTGCAGTTAGTCTGTGTAAGGTTGCAAAATTTCTTCACTACCATGCTGGTAAAACAAATGATTCCTTTTGGGCTCAGCTCAGGTACCAGAGAGACCCAGCCGATATTTATAATATGGCAGAATCCTAGGAACTTTTAAACATCATAAACAATTCTCATTCTTTTCACTCCACAGGACTTGATATCTAACTTTATGTTACTGTAATAATTCCTCTTGATATTGAATTTCTTGCTTGGAATAGTAAAGAATTTAAATATTCTACCAAGTTTAACAGTTTGACCATAGTTATTCCTGTAGTGGTGTATTCCTGGGAGAAGTAGTATCTCAACAGAGAAGCAACATTTTTTTTCTCTGCATAGTACTTCCAACATAGCAGATATCCCTTTTGTTTCCTTATACAGTTTTGTTTAAAATATTTTTGTAATAAAGAGTACGACTATTTTTTGATATTTAACTGACATCTTTTGAGCCTCATCTCTCCCTCTTGGCCACTGTCCCACATGTGGGCAAGCTGATGAGTGACCTTTCCTTCGTGCCTGTGGAACTTCAAACCATGCATGGGGACCCTTGCTCTAATCACCCTCCCTAGTCACTGTAAAAACCTCAAACCAATCTTTTCCTGCTCTCTCAAGCCACTTTTGGACCTGCCTGGGAGCCACCCTGTTCTCCCCAGAAGGCCTTATTAAATGATTAATCAATTTTTTTATACCTTCCTGGTGTCTGGGTACACATTTAAATCAGATTTCAATATCAGGGATCCATCCAGACCCTACAATGTAGGGTCAATTTTACTAAATGTTTAATTTTATGTTTAAAGTATAAAAGGAGCAATTTTAAAAAGTTCTAGACCTATCACCGAACCTAAGAAATAGAACATTACTACTCTATTTGAAGTGCTTTTCAAGGATTTCATGCCTCACCCCGCATAAAACATTTCCCAAAATCAAGGCATTTTGGATATTTGATTGTTTTTCATTCCTCCTATTTCTACGTTTTAACTGCAGATGTATATATTCCTAAGTTATATATTATCTTGTATTACATGTTTATTTACTCAATGTAGATGAAATCATGCTCTATAAACTATTTAGGTAGTTTTTCTTGTTGATGGTATGTTTGGAAGTTTGGGTTCATACAGCTGCATGCATTCATTTTCTCTACTGTATTTTATGTCCATAGTATGAGCAAATTACAAATAATTTATGGATTCTCCCCTTATCTTTTGATCTTACATATAATAGTGCACATTAAGCATTCTTGTACATAAGCCCTGGTGAAAATGTGCAAGAGTTGCTCCAGCTTGTATGCCTAGGAGGGGAATTTCTGCATCATACTCTTTTAACTCTATTTGATGATGACAAATTGATTTCCAATTAAATATGTAACTATTTGGATAAACAATTTTTCTGACACCATTTATCAGAAGGTTCCTAACCCACTGGTCCATGTTATCACTTCTGTCATAAATCAAGTTTGCATGTATATGTGGTGTGAGTTCTCTGTTCTGATATACCAATCTGTTTTTGTCTGTTTCCATACAAGTACAATTTGGCCTTATGAAGATAGTTTAGTTATAAGCTGTGATATCTAATAGAACAAGATTCCTACTTTATTCTTTTTTTTTCAGGAGTGTCCTAACTATTTTTGGGCCTTTGTTCTTCCATAGACGTTTTGGAAACAGCTTATTGAGTCACCAGCCAAGAAAACAAAACAAACCCAAAACTAATCTTAGGCTTTTAACTGGGATTGAATTGAATCTATAAATAAATTTGAGGAGAAGTGACATCTTTGCAGTGTTGGGTCTATGTTTATATAAACATAGCATAACTACTCATTTTTAGAAGTCTTCTTCAGTGTCCTTCAAGAAAGTATTACAGTTTTCCTCAGGAAGGTCTCACACATTTTTGGTTAGATTTATTCCAGCTACCTCATTTTTATATACTATTGTAAATGTAAATCTTTTTTCTAAATTAGGTTTTATATTCTAATGTTTTGATGGTATGTATATAAAAGAACTTGTATGTCTTGATTTTGATTCCAAACACAGTAACCGTACAGCATTGTCATTCCAGTAATTTATCTATAAATTATTTTGGTTTTTTCTCTGGATCTCTGAATAGTAACAATTCTGATTCTTCCTTTCCAGTTCTTGTAACTTTTAACTCTTTCTCTTGCCTTTCACTGGCTAGAACCTCCCATACAGTGTTGGGTAGAAATGTCTTGTCCCTTATTGTAAAAGGTTTCAGCATTAAGTAGGTACGTAGACTGTTTGTAGATTCCCTATGCTGACCGATGGTGATCCTGGCAGTGCTCCTTGGTTCCCGAACAATGAAGTAACTGGGACTGGAGATGCTGCTTCTTCAGCTTAGTAGCAGGGGGTAAACCTAAGCCTAACTTCACATAGGACTGGAGGCTTTCCAACCTTGAGGTGCCTGAGTCCATTTTCCTTAAGCTCATCAGTAAAAATGAAAACACATGACCATACAAAGACTTGAACACGAATATTCATGGCAGCGTTTTTCACAGTGGCTAAAAAGTGGAAACAACCTAAATGCCCAGCAGCTGGTAAATGGATGAACAAAATATGGTATAGTCATGCAATGGGATATTATTTGGCAAGAAGAAGGGATGAAGTGTTGACACATGCTACAGCATGAATGAGCTACAAAGTCATTATACTCAGTGAAAAAAGCCAGTCACAAAAGAACACATATGAATCCATTTATGTTAAATATCCCAAAGAGGCAAATCTAAAGAGATAGACATAAATTAGTGGCTGCCTGGTGCTGGGAATGAGAATGGAGAATGGCTATAAATGGACATGAGGGTTTTTTAGGGTAATGGAAATGTTCTAAAATCAGGTTGTGATGATGGTTGTACAACTATAAATATAGTACAATTATTTAATTATACACTTAAAATGGGTGAATTTTATGGTGTGTAAATTGTATCTCAGTGAGGTTGCTTAAAAAAAAACAAAACAACGATAAAAGCAGCTGATGTTCCATGACAGCAATCTGACTGACCAGCATCTGAACCTAGACCACTTGGTGTCGAGGTCCTGACTGATTAGTCCCTGCACGTGAGGTGCTTCTGAAGTTTGCATGGCAGGTAGGATAGTAAAGGGGCAGGGGACCATCACAAACAAATCACTGAACAGCCACCGTCTACCCAGACCGCAGTGCAGATATCAACTTGCCGCAGTCGTTGGCCACCACAGTACTGAGGTCATGGACTGGAGAGGAGTAGCCATGGTGGCACAGATGAAGGCTCTGCACGGGCACAAAAGCATGGCATCCCTCATCACAACTGACCTTGCTCCTGCTTCCACCCTGTCTGTCAACCACAGACACTGATGCCGAGCCCTTTAGCTGTGAATCTTTGAGGAGACCATCCAGTCACTTAGTGGCACTTGATTACGTCAGACCCCTTCCACCGAGAAGAGGCAGCAATTCATTTTGACGTGTTTTCTAAGCGTGAATTTACTTTTCCTGCCTGTATCAACTTGGTCAACACCTCTGTTCAAGGACTCCCAGAGTATCTGATTTACTGGCATATGGGATCTCTCACCTACTGTCACTTCAGATCAAGGGACCGACTTATGGAAAAAGAGGTTCTGCAATGCAATGGGTAGAGATGCCTGTGTGATTAACTGGTCCTGCTAATCCCACACCATCCATAAGCTGCTATCCTGCTAAAGCGATGAAATAGCTGAGAAACATAGCTGAAGCAACAGTTTGGAGGTGATATATCCTACAAAGGTATTCCTTCAGGATGCAGCATACATATTAAAGCAGAGGTTGGCAAACTGTGGTGCCAAGGCCAAATCAGGCTTGCTGTTGTTCTACAAACATAATATTATTGGAACACAACCACATGCATCATTTGCATATATTGTCTGCGGCTTCTGTCATGCTATATAGGCAGAATTAAGTAGTCAGGTCAGAGACTGTATGGTCTACAATGTCTAAAATAGTTACTTTTTAGACAAAAAGTCTAAAAAAGTTCTGGCACTTTACAAAGTTTGCCACTTTTTTCCTTAAACCACTGATGATTGTATGGTTCTGTGTTACTGCTGGGAACCGAGGAGTGGGAAGGATGGCTCTGTTCCAGCAACCCACTTAGGAAACTTTTGCTTCCAGTTTCTGAAACTTCAGGCTCTTTTGTTGAAGAACTAGAGGTCCTGGTTTCTAGAAAGGGGACACTTCTACTAGGGGAAACATTAATAGTTCCACTAAACTTAAGGCCATGGCTGCCATTGATCATTTTATGCTTATTGTGCCAGTTGACCAGCAAGAGGAGAAAAGAGTTACCATACTTGAAGGGGTAATTAATTGAGTTTGCTAACCACAAGGAGGTGGGGTTGCTGCTATGTACTGGTAGCAGGGAAGAATATATTTGGCAGTCATGTGAACTACTGGGGTATCTCTTGGTAATCGGAACCTCAGTTTTCACTGTAAATTGGCAAGTAGAGCTCAACTGTGGCCAGGCAACAGCATGGTAGCCAAAATCTCAAACCCCTCAGGTGACAATACCACCATGCAAGCCACCTAGACCGGCAGACATGCTGGCCCAGGTGAGGGTAATGTAGACTGGATAGTTAAAGAAAGGAAATGATCAGTATCAGTTCTGACCTCAGAGTCAACTGCAGCTGTGGAGGCTATATTTATCCCACTAACTTCTCTTTTAAGTTTTCATAGAAATTGTGATCAACCAGAATCCCGAAGTTGCTAAAGAATGGAGTGAACCTAATGTGTAAAGCAAATGACCTGAGTTGTACAAGGGGTAGAGCACAGCAGACAATGTTGGTGCTCTGTCCACATTTCCTTTTGTTGGCTTGGTGTACTCATTCTTCTCCAACTGCTGCATGTGATGCTACTAATGCACCTGCACTATTTTCGAGAGGCTCGCCTCTGCTAGATTGGAGCAACATCACCAGGAGAGAGCTGCAAGTTATGCACTAATCCCTGTCACGGCCTGTAAACAATGACTGCTTAATGCCTGAGACGGAGGTGCAGAAACCTCACTCCCCTGCTCTAGGGTGGCAAAGACTGGTGTGGTGTGTGTATCAGAGCTCCTGGAGATTTGGGGCTGAGGCTAGACCCAGCTAAAACCACAGTCTTGCTTTGCTTCTTCCATTGGACTCATCTGTTGCCCCTCATTCCCTTGCAGATTTTTCCCCCATTTTCTTACACAGTTTTGAGTTTGGACCTTAAAAGATGCTGTTGAAAAAAAAAATAAGATGCTGTTGATATGCATATTGGTCTAAAACAGGTAGCCTGGGGTTATGTTTGGCCCAAGATTTCTCATGTAATTTCTCTCTTAATAAAAAACTTAATCTTTTATGCTTTATAAAGTTTGTTCTGTATTTTTCCCCTAATGTCTAAAGTTGGAATGCTTTTAGTTCATTAATTTTGAGCCTTTTATGTTTAGTTAGGAATATACAATTACCCGTTTTCTTCAAAGTAAGACTTTAGCAGCATCTCATAAGTATTGAGTATGACATTCTTTATCATTCATTTCTGAGAATTTTCTGATTTTCATTATGACTTTTTTTGACCCACAAATAAATTAAAAATTTTTCAAACACATGGAAGTATTTCTACTTGCCTGTTTGTTATGGATTTGTAACTTAATTTTATGGTTGTCAAGTAAATGTTCTGTATGCTACTGATTTTTAAAAACTTACTAACATTAGTTTTATGGACCATCATAAATATTGTGTGCTTGGAAAGAATGTATATTCTGCAGCTATTGAGGGAAGTATTCTCTCTAAATATGTATGATTTTCATTAAACTTGTTGTGGTGCTCAGATTCTTTATATCCTTATTTTTTATTATTTTTATTTTTTTATTTTTTTTAAAGATTTTATTTATTTATTTGACACACAGAGATCACAAGTAGGCAGAGAGGCAGGCAGAGAGAGAGAGGAGGAAGCAAGCTCCCTGCTGAGCAGGGAGCCNGAGATCATGACCTGAGCCGAAGGCAGAGGCTTTAACCCACTGAGCCACCCAGGCGCCCAATATATCCTTATTTTTTGATCTATATAATTTACTATGAGAAATTAGTTAAAATCTTCCTCTGTGATACTGAAATTGTGTATATATTTTGAGACTATGTTATTAAGTACATAAAATCTAGAATTGTTATATTTTCCTGATGAATTGAAACTTCTATCATTATATAGTGATCATCTTTATCTCTAGAAATGCTTTTGGCTTTAAAGTCTATTTTGGGGGTGCCTGGGTGGCTCAGACATTAAGCGTCTGCCTTTGGCTCAGGTCCTGATCCCAGGGTGCTGTGATCAAGCCCGCATCGGGCTCCCTGCTTGGTGGGAAAGCCTGCTTCTCCCTCTCCCACTCCCCCTGCTTGTGTTCCCTTTCTCGCTGTGTCTCTCTCTGTCAAATAANCTTAAAGAAAAAAGTCTATTTTGTGTGGTATTAGTATTGCTATGCCAGATTTCTTTAATATTTCCCTGGTCTATTTTTCCCATGCTTTGACTTTAATACTTTTTCTGCCCTTGTATTGTCACTTACAAAGAGCAGAGAATTGGATTAAAATTTTTTTGCCTTTTTATTTTAATGTTTTATTTTTATTTAAATTCAATTAACGTATAATGTACTATTAGCTTCAGAGGTAGAGGTCAGTGATTCGTCAGTCTCATATAACACCCAGCGCTCATTACATCACCTGTCCTCGTTAATGCCCATCACCCAGTGACCCTATCCCCCCAGTCACTTCCCCTCCTGCAACCCTCAGTTTGTTTCCTGTGATTAAGAATCTCTCATGGTTTGTCTCCCTCTCTGGTTTTGTCTTGTTTTATTTTTTCCCCTTTGAGAATCAGATTCTTTTTTTAAAGATTTTATTTATTTATTTGACAGAGAGAGAGATTACAAGCAGGCAGAGAGGCAGGCAGAGAGAGGAGGAAGCAGGCTCCCCACTGAGCAGGGAGCCCGATTCGGGGCTTGATCCCAGGACCCTGAGATCATGACCTGAGCTGAAGGCAGAGGCTTTAACCCACTGAGCCACCCAGGCGCCCCAAGAATCGGATTCTTTTTAATCTAGTCTGACGGTCATTGACTTCAAATTGGATAGTTTAGACAGTTTCCATTTATTTGGATCAGTTTTATATTTGGCATCATGGATATCACCAAAATAGTCACCCTTCCTAATAGCCCCTCCTTACAAGCCCTTTCTTTTCTAAGCCTATCCCTACTGAAGTATTACAATCCCATTGACATTTAAGTCTATTAAGAGACTTGGCCTTAATGATGATGATTTGTTTTTTTTTTTACCAATTAAAAGTGAGTAGGAAAAAAATGTACTACTTTTGAGTAGAAGCTTGTAGAGTCACTATGTTAGTCTGAGTTTTTCTGTGTCACCATACTTGTAGGTTCAGACTATAATATAAGACTGAAGCCATTCCTTCAGTCTGGGTACCAGATTGAATAGCAAAGGCCAGCCAGGGACTGGCAAGCAATGTCATTGAGAAACGGATCCCATAGGTTGCTGAGGTTTGGGGATTACTTATGAATGCAGGATAACCTTACAAGATCTGATGCTTGAACAAAATGGGTTGGGGGCAGTGACCTCCACAAAGTCAAAAACCTGCTATAACTTTGACTCCCCCCAAACTTAACTACTAATAGCCTACTGTTGACCAGAAGCCTTATCAATAATAAAAACAGGTAATTAACACATAAAAAGTAAGCTAGAGAAAAACTTATGGAGAAAATCATAAGGAAGAGAAGATAACTTACAGTAGTGTACTGTAAGAAATCTGTACGTAAGTGGACACATGCCGTTCAGACCCATGTTGTTTTAGGGTCAACTGTACACTTAAAATTTATTTCTACCCTATTATTTGCTGTCCTCTATTGCTCTCTCTCTCTATATATACCTTTTTGTCTTCTATTATACTTTCTTGATTGATTTTTAATTTTTTCATTCCTTTTCTCTCCTAAGAGTTTAGAATTATATTCTATATTCTTTTATTTCCCTTTAATATTTTAACTTGTTTACCAGTGTCCATTAGGATAGACTATATTATGGACTGGGAATAAACAATCCCAAATTCTTAGTGGCTTAGAACTATAAAGGTTTCCGTGCTCCCTCTGCAGTATAGGCCAATGGAAGATTGACCGTTTGAGAACATCAGGGATAGTAGCAAGATCAGAGAATGGACAGTTTGCAGTGGTGCTTAAATACATCTGCCTTGGATCCTTTCCCATTTACCACTAGACAAAAGTCACATGACCACACCTAAGTTAGCAGGATCAGGGAAGTGCAATCTTTTTATGTGAGAGAAGGAAAGGAAAACTTGAACTAATGGGAAGGAGATAAATGTCAGCCACAGTTTGCCTATCTGCTCACCCAATGTTTGGCTCATTCTTTCTCTCATGTAGGTTAAGCTTACTCCCACCTCAAAGGAGAGCTGCCCCAAATTCCCATCTAGTGAGGAAGTTTAGCTCAGGATCCGGTTTCCTCTGTATTGTAGGGTAGGATGGATACACAACAGTCTCTACAACAGGTCTTGATGTGCTTACTCTTGATACAAGCCCTTTCAGCCAAAAAGAAAAATTGGATTTGTTACAAGCTCCCAGTAGACAATGATGACACAGGCACAGCGTAAACAGAAAAGTGCTTCCATTTGGAAAAGACTCAATGATAACATAGGAATCACTGGTCCATAGCAGTTTTGAGATTCTGGTGGGCACAGGTGGTTAAGGCCCTCCATCTTCAGGGTGGGAAATGTTCCTTGATTAAATCTACTCTAGAAAGGGAAGGGACTTATTTTTCCATTGTTCTCTGTGGCCCTGAATCTACCCTTGGGAAATTTCCTTTTGTATTATTCTTTTGTATTATTCTTCTTGGCCCCATCTGAAATAGAGGACAATAGAATCTTCTTGTGGACTTTTCTTGTGAATCTCCTTGTGAGCCTTTTCTCAGGCTTTTGTTGCCCTACTTCCTCTGGCACTAAAACTCCTCAAAACTTAATAGATTTGCTATTTATTTGATTTCAATCAGCTGTATGCCAGTAGCCATATCTGCATTTCTTTATCAGTGTACTTTCTTAGAGTGTAATATTTTTCATCTCTGACATACATTCCTATGTCCCCACCCCCTTTAATAGATAACTTGAGTTTATTGGATGTCACTGGGAAAAACACATACTTTAGCTGTTTACTCTGAGTGATTTTATCTAAATGAACAATTTGCTGGCTATCACACCCTTAATTTGCTTTTTGCCCTGAAGTTCTTAATCTATCTAGTGGTTTTCACAAAGTTAGAATGAACACTCCTCTAATTTGACCTTTGCTTCAAGGCTGAGTTATAATTAGCCTTTGTTGCTCAAAGATTTTCTTACATTTAGCTTTGACATTTGGGGAGGGTGAGGAAGTTTTCTTTCTCATCTCTGAAAGTCCATGAATTTTCATATTCTTCCCTGAACTCAGGAAATTGTCAAATGCAGCTAATTACCAACACTCACTAGTAAAGTTTGTTTTCCAACTTCTTCCCTTAGAGCCACATACAACTTTATTAGGTACACGATATGTCTCCCAACTTAGGGCAGATAACTTTTTACCAAACAATTTGGCATTACTTGTTGCTCACCTTCAATTTCCCCACTGCTTTCAGTACCAGTGCTTGTTTCTTTTGGGACAAAGTACATTGTTATATGAACAACCTCAAATTCTCAGAAAGAACCAAGATTTCATCCTCACGCTTGGGTTACAGGCTGTTGAGGGTTCAATAGGAATAGGCTATTCACTGGTCACAGCAACAAGGGAAGAAAGAATAGATACTCAAACTAACTCATAAATACTTCTTGGAGGTGACACTTTGTTCATATTTCATTTTTCAAAGCTAGTTTCATGGCTAGGGCGAACTTCCAGTAGGCAAGGAGGTACAGGCCCCCAACACTCCCCAAAGGAGAGGAGAATCATAAATACTGAGGAGTAGCATTACTGTCTGCAACAGAATACAAAGTTGTTAACTTTAGCCTCTTCTAAAATAATATAAGGGCATTAGAGAACTTTAAATGTAATTTTCTGAACTTACATATTTCCCAGGATATTTATTTTTTTTAAAATGTTCTCCCAAATTAGATATTATTTTAATGCTCTTTTCTCCAGTCAGTATTTATTTAGATTCGTTCATCTGCCTGCTTACTTTATTCTCCTGTATCATATTTTCTTATTCAATTTGGTTTCTTTTTGTGTGTGTGACATAAAGCCTTTAGAGTCCTTCAACTGACTCCAAATGAGAATTCTCCTGGGTACTCAGTACTAGGTTTTCTTCTCAGATTTTGAAGGTGTGATTCCCCTGTCTTATGGCCAGTACCACTGTTGTTAAGAATTCAGCCATTTGTAAAACTGCCATGACTTTGTATCTGCTCACCTTTCTTTCTAGCTTCTTTTATTCTTCTTTTCTTTGCTCTTCCGTAAATGCACTGCAATAGGTCTCATTGTGGAAGTCTAGTTTATCTAGTGTTGGATTTAGAAATCTTATTCTAAGTGTTCTTATCTTTCATCAGCCTGGAAAACTTTCAGCCTGCATGTCTAGGAGTATTCCTTTACCAATTCTGTCTGGAAACTCTGATTAGGTATAAGATAGGTCTTCTTACTCTAATGTCTAGGGATTTTTCACCTACCTTATATAGTATTTATCTTTTTGTCTTTTACTCTTCTTTGGTCTTGGATAACTTCCATTAGTTTCTTGTTAGGACACCTTTATGTAAATAAAAAGTTGGGAGGATTAAAAAAACTAACCACGTGTTTCAATTAGTTTGCAATATGAGTGTGGAACTGGGTAGATAGTTTACCATACTGTCAAGTATGAAATGGACTTTTCCTTTTTTTTTTTTTTTGCTTGCTTTCTTATTCTGTTACTTTTATATATTTTCATTTTTTTTTATTCTGTTACTTTTAAACAGGTACTCTAGAAAGACCATTAAAGAACTAGTGTTTGTGGATGACCCTTTAAACTAAAAAGACCTACCGCTGACTTCCATCCCATAGATCAGAATGCTGTAGAATCTTCAGCATTTTCTATTCCAGGCAGCTACCTTAGCCCTTTCCTACTTTGTCCATTTCCTTGCTTTTACTTCTTACTTGAATCTAGAGTATACTCAGTTTCTTACCTTTGTCTTTATATCTCATTTTAAACCCAAAATTGACCTCATAGACTTGAACACAAATTTAGCCTTCTGAGTTTTTGTATCTTGATAGTCCCTAGAATTTGCCTTTTGTCCACATCATTGCCCTTCCTGCTTTTTTCCTGTCATAACCGAATTATTACACTTGACCAGATCCTACACTAAGCATCCTACTCTGTTATTAGCCACCTGATTTATGCCCTGGAAAATGTGTCCCCACTCAAAAAAACAAACAAACAAAAACAAAAACAAAAAACAAAAAAAACCCCTGAAAAAACAAAAAACAAAAAACAGGAAGGAAAGATACCCTCAGTTCCACCTGTGACCACTCTTCTGACAGTGATCAAACTCTGATACTTTCTCTAAGGTTTTGTGTTTTACTAATGGCTGTGTTGGTATTAATATGATGGCATATCTAATTATGTACCAGGTATTGATTTTTATTTTTATTTTTTTTTAGATTTTATTTATTCATTTGACACAGAGAGAGAGCTTACAAGTAGGCAGAGAGGCAGGCAGAGAGAGAGGAGAGAGGAGGAAGCAGGCTCCCTGCTGAGCAGAGAGCCCGATGTGGGCCTCAATCCGAGGACCCTGGGATCATGACCTGAGCCGAAGGCAGTGGCTTTAACCCACTGAGCCACCCAGGCGCCCCAGGTATTGATTTTTAGCAAGTGTTTCTACTTCTCCTAGATAGCTTGTTCATAGGTTGTTTTTATGCACACAGATTTTCCGGGCTTTAGAGTTGCAGTTCATTCCGGTGCTCCAAATATGGCATCTAGTTCCAAGGAAACATCTTCCCTTTGTGTGCACATTTTCATCTCATATAAAGTGCTGTGGACAGAGGAATGCATGGTTCTCAGCGGGACTAGTGGCATGTGAAAACTCCTAAAGCCAGGAAAAGGTATAGCTGTGTGCAGGTTAAAAACCCCAGTGGAAAGAAGTCATGGTGCTTTTACTAGAATAAGAAAAGATGGACGCAGAGGAAAAACAAAAACCCCCAAGATGTTTATTACCATTTATTACTGTGGTTTGGACAAAGTCTGGCTACGAAAGAATTTCCACTCCTTGAGCTTTGTTTTCTTATGCCTTTGAATAACTGTATCTCTTAATCTTCTCCCTTGCTTTGTGGTTTAGACAAGCAGCCTGGACCTTGAGTACCTTGAAGGGTAGCCATGGCACCTGTTCTCTATAAACCTAGCAGAGTTTCTCCTTCTTCCCAAGCCCAATTCCATTCCTTGGGATCTTCCATTCTCCAGATCACCACAAGGTACAGGAGGCCTAAGCAATGATGAGTATAAAGAGAGACTTAAGGAGGGCACTTGAAGTAATGAGCACTGGGTGTTACATGCAACTGATGAATCACTGAATTCTACCTCTGAAACTAATAAAGTATGTGTTAAATAAATTGAGTATAAATAATTTTTAAAAAGAAGAAGAGAGACTAGGTGAATTAGCCAGTTGGATTAGTCCAAGCCGACCTTGGCTCAATTTACCAATCCTACCACATGGGGGCAATAGGAAACAAGAAAGAAGAAGCTACGACGCCTAAGACGTTTTTAATACACCATGGCTACCAATCAGTTACTGGCCCAAACAAAATCCTAGAATTTGAGAAAATATTAGCAACTCCCCCTCAGGATTGGGGAAGAGCAAGAAGGGAGTGTGAAATAAGGGAATAAAGTTTTTTTTTCTACTTCAGTATACATTTTCCCAGTTACTTTTCTAAGCATAGGGGATAATGTTGTTTAGTAATTTGTTTTTTTACTTAAGAGTATAATTTTCATGTCCTTAAATATCTGATAGCACATAATTTTTAATCACTGGATAAATTTCCAGTCAAAGGACAGAATACATCTAACCAAGCCACTATTTTTGGATAGTTAAGGAATTTCTAGATTTTCTATATTATAAATAATAATGGTATAATTAATTTACATAGGATTGAATCATTATCAAAAATTATAGTTATTTCCTCTGTACAAATTATATAGATGAAAGTGCTGGGTTAAAATGAATATAGATTTTTGAGGCTAAATATTGCTAAATTCTAATGTATACCTAAACTATACTCCACAAATCACATATTAGTTATTTATTTCTTTGTCTTTACCATGCCAATGCTTGGTGACCTTTTAAATCTTTGCCAAGTTGATTCTCTCTTTATTCATATTTCTTAAATTGTAATGAGGTGAATATTTTATCTTATTAGCATCATAACATTTTATTTACATATTTATTGCTTTTTAAATTTCTTTTTTATAATTTTCCATGTGTATCTTTCATCCAGACTTACTTAGTTTTTCTGTCATTTTGGTCTGATCTGGTTATGTAGTACCTCTGTCAATTCCCAGGACAAGAAAGCATTAGCAAAAAAAAAAAAAAAAGGAATTTGTATCATTATGTTTTTGAAAAAGCACTTATATTTCTTATGCTGCATTTTGTTTCCGTTCTCTTTTCCTCTCCCACATCATTAACTTCCTCCACTCTGCACCCCACCATCATTTTCCCCATCACCGGGCTGCTCCTTTAAAGAGTTTGTGGAGACATTGAGATCCGCCCCATTCAGAGTCCTCACAACAGGAAATTGAGCCCAGCACTCTGCTACCTGATAAAGCGTCCTTTTCTGACCTTTCCTGGTCTTCTGGTTTGTGATACACAGGCTTTCATTCAGTTTCCTGTGCAGCCTGTTCTGATGAATTCACCACAGAGTCACTTTCACTATCACTGGATCCATCATATTAAAAGAGTACTTCTGAGTTGGGTGAGGCAATGAGGAGGAAGAGAAGAGAAAGAAGAATGAGCAGAAAGAAGAGGGTGAGGTGGGAATCCTGATGCTTGATGGGAAAAATTTAACTGGACTGTCCTGGAAATAGACTCTATGTATTTTTGGATCAAACCTGGTGTTCTATCTAGTGTGTTTGACAGCTGGAGTAGATTATTATTACTATTACTATTATTATTATTATTTTAACATTTCTTCTTCTTTATGACAAAGTTATTTTTAGGAATAAACATGAAATGAAATATATAATAATAATGGCCAGAAAAAAATGTAAACAGTGAAACTTTTCTTTTATTGAACGTCATAATATGTCATGTCAGTAAAAATAAATAAAGTAAAAATTCCATTTCAAAAAAGAAAATAAGAGTGGAAATTTTCTTTTATTGAACTTCCCATATGTAACCATACAATTGAAAACATTTTATTTATTTATTTATTTTTTAAACATTTTATTTGTCAGATAGAGCAAGAAAGAGCACAAGCAGGGGGAGCAGCAGGCAGAGGGAGAAGCAGGCTCCCCACTGAGCAGGGAGCCCAATGTGGAACTCAATCCCAGGACCCGGGGATCGTGACCTGAGCTGACGGCAGACACTCAACTGACTGAGCCACCCAGGTGTCCCTTGAAAAAGTTTTAAAAGGTAAAATATATAGGGCAGTACAAAAGAAGGTAGTAGGTTAACACTTGTTAAGTGCAAATATATATATATACACATATATGTATAAATTTGAAAAAATGTAGTAAAACTTATACCCGTGTATTGGATAGTCATAGTAATGAGTAACAACATTATAGTTTCTGTTGGAGCCTTCTGCAGATTTGTCAATGGCTTTATCAGAATTCATTTTCACATACTCAAGTTTAATGGACAGTTTAGCAAGACTTGTTATTAACTTTTTATTAATTTTAACTTCAAAAGTTTTAACATGAAGCAAGATAAACTAAGAGAAGTTTTAAACAAAAGGATAAACAGAGATTCATAAGAATTCAGTTTCATAGCAAAATCCAAAAATTGCAAAACTGCCTGTATCTTTATTCTTCAGGATCAATTCCAGCAACTTTGAGATATCTCTATATTATTGAATCTCTAAACATGGAAGCAATGTGTCTTTGTCTTTATAATCACTGTGCTATCATTACTTATTTGAATTTTTGTTTAAACACTAGAATGCATGGTATCATATGAATTGGAGACACAAACTGCATCCAAACTTAGTTTGAATGATTGTGAACCTTTATAAATTTACTTTCAAAATGATTGCAAGTAGCTAAGTCTGAATGCTTAGGGCCAGAGCTCTATTAACCTCCATTAACCAGAGCATTATTGACCTCCATGTTTAGAATGCGGTGTTTACTAAAGAATAAGCAACAAAGATGCTAACATGAGGGTTATATATATATATATATATATATATATATATATATATATATATATAATTTAAAACTCTGCAGCAGTAGCAAAAAAAACCCCATAAAAACCAAAAAACCCCAAAAAATTTAGCAGTAGCCATAGCAATTATTTAGAACATAGTCCAACCAAAAAAGTATTTGAGGAGGAGTATTTATCACGAACTTCGTTTAGAATTACAAATTTATAGTAATAATAAAAGGCAGGCAAACTTTTACTCAGTTTTTTTTTTTAACTCTTTCCAGATAATATATTCCTTTATTACCTGCATTTGAGGCAGAGCTGTAGCTCCGACCATGGTACAAAAATTAGAGCAAATTCTTATAAGGTCAGCAAAAAATAACATAGAAGTGCTACTATTTAGTAATTGGTCACTTACTATGCTTCAGAGGCTCTGCTTTCCAAATACTATTTCATTAATCCCTATTCTAACTATGAGATTAAGTGTCTTGAATATGTACACTTTACCAGTGAGACGACTAAGGCATAAAGAGGTTAAGTAACATGGCTAAGATTACACAGCAGCTGAAAAATAATCCAGTCAGCCAGGATTGGAACCCAGATCTGTCTGATGCCAAAGTCTATAGTCTTAATGACCACATGTCTACTAGAAAAGAAAATTACACTTCTCTTATCTGCTGCAGGATTTTCATGTTTGTAGTAATGGGTAGTCCCTTGTGACAACTGGATGGCGAAAGAAGGAAGCAAGAACCAAAATGGGGTCAGAAATATATAACTGGTTTAATGTGAAGAATATCAGACTTGGAGTCCAGTACCCTTATTTGATTTACCTAATGATATGAGACCAGTAGTATCTGTTAGTATTTTTGCAGGATGTGGTTCATAGTAACAGCTGAGTATTTTTTTTAAAGATTTATTTATTTATTTGACAGAGATTACAAGGAGGCAGAGAGGCAGGCAGAGAGAGAGGAGGAAGCAGACTCCCTGCTGAGCAGAGAGCCCAATGCGGGGCTCGATTCCAGGACCCTGAGATCATGACCTGAGCTGAAGGCAGAGGCCCCAACCTACTGAGCCACCCAGGCGCCCACAGCTGAGTATTTTTAAAATACATATTCTTAGAGCTTACTGCAGACCTGGTGAATTAGAATTCTTGAGTTGGAACTTAGGAATATGAAATACATCAAATTTAAGTTAAAAAGGCCACAAGAAGCTGAGTACCTGGGGAAAAGATGTGACAAACAAGATATGGCAAACAAGCTCTTACAAATCAATAAAATGACTAACATCCCAGTAAAAATAGACATTTAGCTAAAGTTGAGATACAAGTAAGTAAGTAATACATGAAAAGATGCTCAGACTAAGACTGTTGAAGCTGTGCCTTGGTCAGTGTGGAGGAACAGGAACTCTCAAACTAATGGTTGCGGTATAAATTTCCAAATTGGAAAGCTAACAATTCTGCTTCAAAAGAAAATAAGAAGGATTTCCATTTTGGACAGTTTGGCCAAGTAGATACCTGGAATAGTCCTTTTAGACTGAAATAAATAAAATGATAAGATATATATATATATATACACATATATACATATATATATGTGTATATATATATATATATTTAAATTGTTAACAGTAGATGTGGGGAGACCATTGAGAAGCCGTAAAAAAGAAAAGAAAAACTCTGGGTTTCTGGTTCAGCATGTGAGGAGCTTGGAAGTTTCATTTTGTCCCAATAATAAGGAAAAAGCTGAACAAACTAAAAAATTAACAACTTTTCTTAGATCCATTAGAGAAGTGAGAGGTTGTGTGTGTGGGGGGAAGCAGAAGGTATCTGGGAACTTTCTGTACTGGATGCTCAATTTCGCTGTGGGGAACCTAAAACTACTCTGAAAAAAGTCTATTAAAAATTTTTGTTTAAAGCTTTTCTGAGTTGAAACAAGTGAAATGATTCACAGAGGCCAAAAATAATACTAGGAGGAATTTCCAAGAAGTAAAAGAGAACCTAGGTCTGCTTTCCCCCTAATGGTTTCTCCTAATCCCTGGAGATTTTGATCTTTGGGGACTTGAATGCCTGTATTATGCATTCCCTTATGTATTAAGGGAACAGGAGGTAAAGTCTTGGACCTCAGAAGTCTAACAGAAGATCTCTTCATAAAGCGAGACCCCAAGGGGAAAATGAGAAACAAACCTGCTACAAAAAGGAGGAAGAGGATAATTACTTGTCTCAAACTTGTAACAAAGGAGAAGTGGGTAATCTCCCATGAAAACTTATAATAACAGGCATACCCAAAGTAGGTTTGAAGCCAAATTCATACAATCTATGTGACCCCTAGAATTCTCTAAAAACTTTCAGTAGAGAATTTAAGGTCATCCAGAATGGTATAGTGCCCTTAGGCAACTAGTAGAAGCAAAAACAAATTTTTGCTGGAATGCAACTTCAACCAAATCCCAAAGCATTCCCAAAGATTCTAAAGTGAATGAATAAATGAATGGGTGAACAAACAAATTAATAAACAGCTCCCAGAAAAACAGTTCATAGGACAGAAATAAGGCCCCATAAGTGACAGCCAAAGAAACAACAGTACTATTAGCCCCCCAAAGACTTAAAATATTCAAGTTGTCATATATAGATTATAAGATAAACATGCTTAATCTATTTAAAGAAAATTTTTAAAGCTTAAAATATATTCAAAGAATAAAAGAATTTGAAGAGAGACCACTAAGATTTGGAAAATAACCAGCAAGAATTTCTAGAAATGAAAAACATGATACTTAGACTGATAAAACTCAGTGGAACAAGTTAGAACAGCTTAGAGAAAGTTAGTGTACTGAAAGATACATTCAAAGAAACTACCCAGAATTCAAATTTCCAGAAAATGGAAAAATAAAAGAAATACAGACAAGGAGTCTAGAGCTACAAGTTCTAATAAGCATCTATTCAAATTTAAATACAGAAATAACAGAGAAGAAGGAAGAGACAATCTTCAAAGAGATAATGACAGAGAATTTTTCAGATTTTATGAGAAATACAAAGCCCAGTGCTTCACAAATAGAATAAATAAAAGAAAATTTATACCTCGACAAGTCACAATGAAACTGTAGACAATAAAGAAAAAGATAATCTTTAAAACAAGCAGAGAGAAGCAACTCAAAATATTTGAGCTCATGGATATATATCAAACATTGCACTCTAAATTTGGAGAATTAAAATTCCTTTCAAATTCACATGAAACGTATATGAAAATTAACCATACCACCACATTCTCCAACCACAATACAATTTAGTTAGAAATTTTTTAATATAGCAAAAACACCATGTATTTAGATATTTTAGAATATACATACATACTTATAAACAACTCATTAGTTAAAGAAGTCATGATAGTAATAAAAATATTTAGAAATAAATTATAACAGTAATATTAAGTGCAATAAAGAGTCTGACTCCTTTGGTAATGTTTGCTGACAATTTTCAGGCCCCCCACTCCTTCCTCTTCTGTCCCACTGCTGGGCAAGCAGATAAGAAAACTTGGATGTTCCCTCCCTCCTCTGGTACTAATAAGACATTGAAGTTACACATAAGCTCCAGTCTACATGAGGGAGCTCTTACCTCAACCCCACCCCTTAACCACCATAAAATCCCAAGCCAGTTGCCCCTTCCTACTCTCTCAAGCCATCTTTGGACCTATTTTGAAGCTTGTCTTACTCCCCAGAAAACCTCATTATGTGAGTAATGAACCTTTTCATACTCTCTTAGTACATATGTGGTGTCATCAGTCTTAACACCAAAGCCAAACTTTGGGTGAGGCTGGCATCCCTCCTCTGTAAGGGACTACATGTTATATACCAAAGCTTTCTGTGTAAGTACTGCTGGGCTTACAGGGATATTTATAGTCTTAAAAGATACCTATACCAGAAAAAAGTAAAGGTTGAAAATTCATAAGCTAAGTATCTAATTTAAGAAGTTAAGAAAAGAATGGAGAACAAACCCAAAGAAAGGCAGAGAGGAGGAAATTAATAAATGAATATAAAATTGAAAGACTCATCAAAGGTAAAAACTGGTTATTCAAAAAGACTTATAAACTAGGTAACTCTTGAAATGCCTGGCTGGCTCGGTCAGTAGAGCATGTGACTCTTGATCTCAGGGTTGTCAGTTCAAGCCCCATGTTAGGTGTGGAGATTACTTAAAATATTAAACAAAACAAAACTCTTTAGCAAAGATTACCGGGGAAAAAAGAGAATAAACAAAATGAGAAATTAAAAAAATACTATAACACAGAAATCAAAAAGATAGCAAAATAAAAACTTTTTGATAGCACATTTGAAAACTTAGGCAAAATTGGGGCACCTGGGTGGCTCAGTAGGATAAGCCTCTGCCTTCAGCTCAGGTCATGATCCCAGGGTCCTGGGATCGAGCCCCGCATCGGGCTCCCTGCTCAGCGGGGAGCCTGCTTCTCCCTCTGCCTGCTGCTGCCCCTGCTCGTGCTCTCTCCTCTTTCTGTCAAATAAATAAATAAAATCTTAAAAAGAAAAGGAAAGAAAACTTAGATGAAATTAATAAAGTCCTAGAAATTTTAACCTGTCAAAACTGACTTTAGAAACAAACAGAAAACCTGAATAGTCTACACATAATAAGAAAACTGAATGAACAGATAATTTCCAGTTCATATAAGATGGTGTAGATTTGTTTCTCCCTGCTCCTTCCCACTAAGTACAACTATATACCCTGGAAATAATACAAAAGGTAACCAAAGGAGAACTCTAAAAGGTGGTAAAAAGAACAAACTGATTTGGAATCTCAATGCCCAGCAGCAGGGCATTTTACATAGAGCTCACCTAACAAAACAAGGCAACTCAGACCCAGTTATTTCCCCAACACCCAACTTAGCAACAGAAAGTACCCTAGGTTGGCTCATTCACCACTTCCCATGCCCCCCTCTACCAGTATCAAACACGGAAGCACCACCTGCAAGGAACCCTGCTAATGATTAGTGGTTAGGAATGGCACTTTTCTAGCCCTGAGATTCACTTCCCCCACCAAGAGATCCTGGGACAGTTGAGCAGCACTAGACCCCTGACCCCCATCATAATATGCATCCCAAGCAGAAAAGCCTCTGTCTTTGTGGGCCTGAGACTCTCCTCTCCTAGTCAGAGACACTAGAGAGGCCACATAACATGAACAGGAGAGAAACATCACAATAGTAGCAAGGCATGGCAAGCCTTTTTTCCTCCATGGGCCTGAGATTTCCCTTCTCCATCCAGAGCCACTAGGGTGGCCAGTGTGGAAGGGTGGGAGGAGAAGTGATCAGCAAGAGGGACCCCACCACAACAAGCTGCCCAGCCAGGGAAGCTGGTTTGTCCATGCAGACCTAAGATTGCGTTCTCCTTGCTGGGGGACACTAGATGGTACAGTCTGCAGAAATGCTTGTTTTCTCAGGCAGCAGCAGCAGGAACAAGTTGGGAACCCCAGTGTCAAGTGATAAAGCAAGCAGACCAAAATAATACCATAAGGGCTCTGAAAGTTAAACTGTCATCAGAACTACAGCCCACCAAAGTTGGGTAGAACTTGCATGCTATACCTAAGCAAGGTAAATGCCTTCTAAAATAAAGTACTTAAATAAGGACTTGGATTTTTGTTTTTACCCTAACAGGCAAAGTGTCCAGGTATAATTGAAAATCACGCATCATACCAAAAACCAAGAAAATCACTTCAGTGAGAAAAGATGATCATCTAATATCAATAAGGAAATGAATCAGATGTTGGAATTATCTGAGAAGAACCTTTTTTTAAAGATTTTTTTCATTGGGGGTACCTGGGTGGCTCAGTCAGTTAAGCGGCTGCCTTCGGCTCAGGTCCTAATCCCAGAACCCAGGGATGGGGCCCCAGATCAGGTTCCCTGCTCAGCTCCCTCTCCCTCTACCCCTCCTCCCATATGCATGCTTTCTCTCTCTCTCTCTCTCTCTCTCTCCCTTTCAAATAAAATCTTTTTTAAAAAGAGATGCAGGGCTTGATCCCAGGACTCTGAGCCCAAGGCCGATGCCTAACTGACTGATCCACCCAGGCACCTCTCTGACAAGGATTTTTAAGAGGCCATTACAAGGGGCACCTGGATGGCTCAGTGGGTTAAGCCTCTGCCTTTGCCTCAGGTCATGATCTCAGGGCCCTGGGATCGAGCCCCACATCAGGCTCTCTGCTCAGCGGAGGGCCTGCTTCCTCCTCTCTCTCTGCCTGCCTATCTGCCTACTTGTGATCTCTTTCTCTGTCAAATAAATAAATAAGAATTTTTATTAAAAAAAGAGGCCATTATAAAATGCTTTAGCAATCATTACAAATTCTAAGAAATATGTTATAAAAAACATTGAAATTATAGAACTGAAAAATGCAATAAAAGAATTCTTTTATATTGCTGGATTAAATAGTAGAATGGAGATGACAGAGGATAGTAGCAGTGAACTTTAGCACTAATCAATAGAATTTACCCAGTATGACAAGAGGTAAAATAGGCTGGGGGAAAAAGAAGAATAGAGCTTCAGGGACTCAGGGACCTCTGAGACAATGCAAACATTGAAATTATCAGAATCCCAGAAAAATAGGAGAGAGAGTGGGACTGAAAGAGTATTCAAAGAAATAATAGCTGAAAATGTCCCAAATTTGGCAAAAGACACAAACCTACATATTCAAGAAGCTGAGCGAATCCCAAGCAGAGAAAATCCAAAGAGGTTTACTCCAACACACAGCATAATTAAACTTCTGAGAATTGAATAAAAAGAAAAAAAATCTTGAAAAGAGTAATTGTTACCAAAATCCAAGTTCAACTACCCATCACTTGAAAAGCTAATACTCAATGGATGAATTTTGATTGGAAAAGAATATGAGTTTTATTCAGGAGGCCAACCACCTGGGGAGAATGTGGACTCTTGTCCAAAGGCCAACTTAAAGACTTCTGGCTGGCTCAGGGGATTTTAAAGGAGTTTAGGGTGTTATTCAGTAAAGGGAGTGCAGTGATCCATAACATTTCTTGATTATGTGCAGACTCAGAGGTGGCAACTACAAATGTTATCTCAGTGCTTGGAGTTGTGCAAGGGGGTCTGGTTCCTTGGTGTCCAGGGCGGGGTCGTTGTGCAAGAGAATTTGGTGATATGCAAAAGGCTCTGTTGTAGGAACGAATGCATGATCTATAGGTATGCAAAGAAAGGTTTAGTTAATCATAGGGGCTAAAAAAGTGTACCTGCTTGGAAACTACTAGGTTGGCCAGAGGGGCCAAGGCAGCTTCAAAATGATGTGTTACCTATAAAGAACACCAATTCCAATGACAGCAGGTGTTTCATAAAAAAACATGCAGACCCAGAAGGAAGTGATGAATTTTTCAAGTAGTGAAAGAAGAGAACTGTCAACCATGAATTCTATATCTTGTGAAACCACCCCTCAGAAATGAAGAGGAAATAAAGATACACTAGAAGGAAGGAAAAATAAGAATTTGTCTCTAATAGACCTATCCTTAAAGATTAGTTAAAGGAACTTCTTCAAAGAGATAAGATATAATAAAAGGGGAATCTTAGAGCATCAGGAAGGAAGAAAGAACAATGGAAAGAGTAGAAATATGTGTACACATAGTACACTGTCCTTCTGTTCATGAGTTTTAGAAATCATATTTGAAGATTTTATTTATTTATTTATTTATTAGACAGGAGAGAGCACAAGCAGGGGGAGCAGCAGGCAGAGGAGAGGAAGAAGCAGGCTCCCTGGTAAGCAGTGAGCCCAGATTCAGAGCTTGATCACAGGACCTTGGGATCATGACCTCAGTTGAAGGCAGATGCTTAACTGACTGAGCCACCCAGGCATCCCTAGATATCATACTTGATGACCGAAACAAAAATTAAAACACCATCTGATACCCAAGACAATGATATTTAAAAGTGGAGAAGGTAAAAGGACCTAAACAGAAGTAGAGTTTCCAAACTTCACTTGAAATGCTCAAATGTTGATACCAGTAGGATATAATAAGTCACTTATTTATATTATAATACTTAGAGCAACCAGTATGAAAAGTATACAAAGAGACACACTGAAACACACGATAAATAAAATAGAATCCTAAAAGTGTTCAAATAACCCACAGAAAGGCAAGAAGAGGAAACAAATGAATGAGAACTAGAGGAAATGGAAACAAATAATAAAATTGCAGACTTAAGCATTAACAATAATCACCTTAAATGTAAATGGCCTAAATACACTAATGAAAAGACAGAGGTAAGTGGGGTGGATAAATAAACATGACTCAAAATATGCTTTGTGCAAGAAATTCACTTCAAATTCAATAAAATAGGTTGAAAATAAAAGGATTGAAAAAGATTTATCTTGCAAACATTGATCTAAAACCAGGAGTGGCTACATTAATATCTGATAAAGTAGATTTCAAAGCAAAGAATATTACTAGAGACAAAGAGGAATATTATACAATGATAACAGATCAATCCACTAGCAAGATATATTAGTTCCCTAAGACTGCTGTAACAAAGGACCACAAACTGGGTGGGTTAAAACAATATAAATTTGGGGCACCTGGGTGTCTCAGTTGGTTAAGCATCTGGCTTCAGCTCAGGTCATGATCCCAGGGTCCTGTGATGGAACCCCACATCAGGCTCTCTGCTCTCCCTCTCCCACTCCCCCAGCTTGTGCTCTCTTTCTCTCTCTTTTTCAAATAAATAAATCTTAAATATATATGTGTGTGTGTGTGTGTGTACACACACACACACACACACACACATTAAATAAATTTAAATATTTAAATTATATGTATATATAAAAATAAATTTATTATCTCACAGTTCTGTAGGGTAGAAGTCTGAAATTAAGATGTTGGCAAGGCCATGCTCCCTCTGAAACTTGTAGGGGAGAATCCTCCTTTTTGTCTTCTAGCTTCTGGTGTTTGTCAGCAATCTTTGGCATTCCTTGGCTTGTAGATGTATTACTCCAATTTCTGCCTCTGTCATCACGTGGCTGTCTTCCCCCTTTGTCTGTCTGTGTCCAATTTATTTTCTTTTGTAAAGCCCTCCCTTATCCCAGTATGACCTCATTATAACCTGATTATATCTATTTCTAAGTGAGGCCACATTCATAGATACCAGAGGTTATGACTTCAACATACCTTTTGGGGGACACAATTCAACTCTTAACAGAAGATATAATTATCTTAAATGTGTATGGACTCAACAACAGAGCTTCAAATTACATGAAGCAATAACTGATCTAGCTGAAAGGAGAAACAGACAAACCAAAATTACAGCAAGGGACTTAAACAGCCCCTCTCGGAAACTGATAGAGCTACTGGACAGAAAATCAACAAGATCCTATTGAATGATTGTGTTGAATTCTACCTAGCAATCAAGAAATAGATAATCCCATCTTAAACCAACTCTTCCAGAAACTTACAAAAGAGAGAATACTCTTCAATTTATTTTTGGAAACTGGTATAATCATGATAATTAAACCCAAGAAAGAGAATACAAGAAAGAAAATTATAGGTAATGCTCAATAATGAATATGGATTTAAAATTTTTAAATGAAATACCAGCAAACTGAATTTACCAACATATAAAAAAGATACTACATTATGACTAAGTTTAATTTATTCTGGTAATGCAACATTGGTTCAACATTTGGAAATTAATTTATATAATTCACTATATTAACAGATTAAAGAAGACCATATAACCAGGTCAAGTTATACAGGTACTTGGTTAAATTTCAATACTCATTCATAACTTTCATAAAACCTTGTTAGCAAACTAGATATAGGTGCACCTGCATGTCTCAGTCAGTTAAGTGTCTGCCTTAGGCTCAGGTCATGATCCCAGGGTCCCAGGACTGAGCCCCACATCGGGCTCCCTACTCAGCAGGGAGTGTTCTTCTCCCTCTTCCCCTCATCCTGCTTGTGCTCAATCTTTTTCTCTCATTCAAATAAAGAAATAAAAATCTGTAAAAAATTTTTTAAAATTAAAAAAAACCTAAAAATAGAAGGAAACTTTCTGCTGTAACAGAAATAAACCTGTAACAAATATCATATTAAAAAATTTTAAATATCACATTAAAAACCTACAAAAATATATTTATCTCTGAAACAATGAAGCATTCTTCTTAAAACTTATTACAAGACACAGGTTATCTATTAATACATCTATTAATCATTGTTCTGGAGTCCCAGGCCAACACAGTAAGGCAAGGAAATAAATAAATGTATAAGTGTTGTAAAGAAGGAAATAAAATTGTCATACTTCATAAATGACATGATGCTAACAAAGGTCACACAACACTTTTTCTGAAAAAAATTATAAACCTTTAATGAATTAAAGTTACCCAAATAAAAGAATAGATACGTCATTTTCATGAATTGGAAGACAATACCATAAAGATATCAGTTCTCTCCCAAATAGATATATTTATTCAATGTAATCCAATCAAAATCCAATAAATGCTTTTATGATCTTAAAAGCTAATTCTAAAATGTTTATGGAAAAGCCAAGAATAGCCAAGACACTTTTGTAGAAAACTTCAAGATGGGAGACATACCTACAAGATACGAAAAGTCTTTATACAGCTCCGGTAATTAAGGACGGTGTACCTTTGGTGGAGAGGTAGACAAAGAGTCTAGTTGAATAGAATGAAAGCCCAGAGAGACTCAGACAAATATTGAAACTTGGTATATAATGGATCAGTAGAAAAGGATAAATTTTTTAGTAAACAGGGCTCGGGATAATTGGTTATCTATATGAGGAAAAATAAAATTATGCCCATACCTCACATTATACACAAAAATTAACATCAGGTGGGTTAAGAATCTAAATGTCAAAGACAACTCTATAAAAGTTCTAAAAGACAATATAGATGAGTGCCTTTACAAAACACTTTACAAGACAGGCCTTATACACGCTGGTCCTTCTGTCCAGGTCTGTCTTGCCCTCTGCCTGCTTCACAGCAACTCACACTTCACATTCTAGCTCATATGTTACTTACTCAGAAAAGCCTCCTTAATTATCCAGACTTAATCACATCCCCTGGTTATAAATGCTCAAAGGTCATTCTACTTTTTTCCTTTTTTAAATCATTCTTTGAAGTATAATTTATATAAAGTGGACAAATCTTTTTTTTAAAGACTTTATTTATTAGACAGAGAAAGAGCACAAGCAGAGGGAGCAGCAGGCAGAGGCAGAGGGAGAAACAGGCTCCCCACTGAGTAGAGAGTCTGATGTGGGACTTGATCCCAGGACCCTGGAATCATGACCTGAGCTGAAGGCAGTTGCTTAAGCAACTGAGCCACTCAGGCGTCCCAAAGTGGACAAATCTTAAATGGACAGCCTGATGGAGTTTTACATGGGTAAATACTTGTGTAACCACTACCTAGATCAAGATATGGAACAATGTTTCTCCCAAGTTTAAGCAGGTGGCTTCTCTCTATTGTTAAATAAACAGGCAATAAGGGCTGGATGGAGTTGTTGGCTAACAGATAATGAAAACCGTGAACAATTCATTGAGGCTGAAGTCAGTGCAACCTCCAGGTAGGGCCCTTTAAAGGGAATGGATGGGGGTGCCTGGGTGGCTCAGTCAGTTAAGGTTAAGCAACTGCCTTTGGCTCTGATCGTGATCCTGGGGTCCTTAGGATCCAGACATGAGCCGGGGGCAGGGTGTCTCTTGTCAGCGGGGAGCCTGCCTCTCCCTCTCCCTCTGATCTTCCCGGCCCCACTCACTCTCTCGCTTTCTTTCTCAAATACATAAGATCTTTAAAAATAAATAAATAAAGGGAATGGATGTTACATATTGGCTTTGGAATAAAAGCCCATTTATTCTACGAAAAGCAACTTCTAATTCTCTACTTATGTCACTTTCTAACTCTATTCTCTGTGTGTGTGTCTATTTTTGATATGATTTCATCCTGATTTCAATATCATAAACTTTTAATATACTCTTATATATGATACTGAAAGTACCCCCTCCATGTGCTTATTTGTCATCATCACTTTTCCTTTTTTTTAAGATTTCATTTATTTATTTGAGAGAGAAAGAGAGAGACAGAGAATGATAAGGGGAGGAGCGGGGGAGGGGGGAGAGATGGGGGAGAACCTCAAGCAGACTCTGCACCAAGCATGGAGCCAAAGTGGGGCTGGATCTCATGACCCTGAGATCACCACCTGAGCTGAAACCAAGAGTCAGATGCTTAACCGACTAAGCCACCAGGCACCCCTTTCATTTTTTTTTTAAAGATTTTATTTATTTATTTGACACAGAGAGAGAGAGATTACAAGTAGGGAGAGAGGCAGGCAGAGAGACAGGGAGAGGAGGAAGCGGGCTCCCCGCTGAGCAGAGAGCCCGATGTGGGCCTCTATCCCAGGACGCTGAGATCATGACCTGAGCCGAAAGCAGAGGCTTTAACCCACTGAGCCACCCAGGCGCCCCCCTTTCATTTTTCTTTTGAGAAATTTCTCACTGTTTTAACCATTATTTTTCCTTCTAAGTAACTTTCAGAGTAGTTTTATCAAGTAGCCATAAAAACATAAAACATTCTAGGAGCATGTCATTCCTTCCGTTCAGGTTTTTCATTCATGTCTCTGGTGGTGTAAACTGCTCTGTGAATTCTGGTGGGTGGAATGTGGGTTAAATTGATGATGGAACTTCCAGCTTGGGCTCATAAAAATCTTTGCATTCAGTATTCTTTCACTTAAAAGCCTTCGTGTTCATGTTCCCATTTGACTTGGTTGGAATGGAGGTAGAAACTACCCATGGTGACTTTGGGTTAAAGATGGAGGCAACACAATATGGAAGTAAACTGTGTCCCCAAATCCCATTTGGAAGAGAGCTACCCAATGATCTAAAACACCCATGTTGACTTTATGTGAGGAAGGAATAAATTTTCATTGGGGTGAACTACTGGAATTGGGGGCTGTGTATTATAACAGCTAGCCAATTCTGAATAATGCATCCTTTAAGTGGTTCTCCAGATTTCTCCATCGCAGAAAAACTATACTATTTTAATTATACATTAATATTTAGAAGAAATAGAAATTAAGAAAGTTACACTAAAATCACTGTAATACTGCCATGTAATGATAACCATTTTTAACATTTCGGTTTCTATCTTTTCAGCTATCTGTCAGTTGATCACTCTATCTCTGGGCTTTGTCATATTGTGATTAAAAAAATCAGTTACATTTCTTAAGTTCCCACTTGCCTGTCAGTAGAGTTGTTAGATTTATCAAATAAAAATACAAGATCCCCAGTTAAATCTGAATTGCAAATAAACAATGAATAATTGTTTAATATAAGTATTTCCCATGCAATATTTGAGAAGTACTTACATTTAAGAACTGCTGTTTGTCTGAAAGTCATATTTAACTGGGTGTACTGAATTTTATTTGGCAATTCTACTGTGCAAGGACTTAATACACTTGAAGTGTGCCCCAGTTTTTTCTAAGTTTTGTGTGTCAAGGAACAGCTCCAGCATGGTCTTTCTCTGATGTCTATCTGCCCCACTGCTATCTCCCTTACTGATGGTCCTCATAAAAAAGCCTGGCTAAAGTTTATATACAATTTGTTGGGGAATCATAAACAACAACTAAAATAGAGCTACAAGCCTAGACCCATCTCAGAGTCCTTACTGGGAACCTCTTTCCCAATCTCCTTACTTGCCTCCACATGGTAGGACCAATTCATTCCCATTATTGAGAAAACTGAAATCTCTGTGCTCTAAGTCCACACTCAAATTCCTTGAGGACCTAAGTGAGCACTTCTGTCCTTGACATCATGCTAAGTGTTTTGTGTGTATTATCTAACTTAATTAGCTAAAGTGACCAATCATCCTGGTTTTTTGGCAACTGTCCCAATTTTAGCATTGCAAATCCTGGTCCCAGGAGGACCCCCCCCCTTGGGGGAAAAAAGGCCTGATTTTCAGTGATGGGTGTAGAAGGTTGGAGGAAAAGTACAAACCTCATAGAGTGACCCAAAGAATAGGGGCTGAAAGCGACATTGCTTTTTAGTGTCAAATGGATACAGCATAGATTATCCATCTTTTGTAGCTACTGTTGATTTCCCCTTGTCTACCAATGTTGGCAACCATGATCTGCACTCCGCAGTCACGCAGTCACGGATCACCCATTGTTCCGTCACTCCCAGTGATTACAAGTGCATTGTAATCATGACTGTTAACAGTTCGTGCTTGACGGCCTGTGGATTGTTTTGCTTTTTATCAAGGTAGCGCTAGTTTACTTTTTCACATTATGAATATGCTGTTTTCTCAGAGTTCAGATAATGAGAATGAGAATGATTATAATGCCATTGCTAACATGACCCAAACTTCACTAAATAATGGGGTAAAGTGTGTTATTTAAATAATAAGTGGAAAGACATACAACTGGGTTAGGGAGATATGTAACCAGAAAGGAACATACTGCACTGTATTTGGCGTTCGGCATGATGGAGATGGGAGGTAACAACACATATAGAAACTGAATCTCATAAATCTGGGATGAGACAGGCAAGTACTTCTAAATCAATAAAAAGTGTTTTGTCTCCCCCAAAAGACACAAATGCTAACTTGAAAAGTATGGCTGCTGAATTACCTTGCATATAACACAGGAAGAAACAAATAGATTATCATAGTTCCCTTGACTGCTCCACCATATTGAATGAAGTTACATTTCCTGATTCAAAAGTTGCAGCTAAAGAGCAAACCAAAGGGCAAAGTTTGATAACAGACGTGTTGGCCCCTTAAAGTGTAGAGCCAATTCTGTCCGTTCTTATCAACAATCCTGCTTCTAGGGAACATCAGATGATGCTCCAAACCTCTGAAACTAAAAAATGTCCCCTTCAACTCTTATGTACTTTGATTTCAAAACTGGGGGTTTCAAATCATCTTCTTGATTTCTACTAAGATTTTAATGGAAGCTGAGAAAATATAAGACGAAAGATTGTTGATATCTTATCCAGATACAAACTAGACTTTGCTCATCTAGCTACATCTAGCTAACAGACAGTGAAGATTTAAGTTTTGACAAGTTCCATTCAGTCCATAAATACCTTACCAAAGAAAGTGAAGACATTGTGACTTCTAAGAAGTCTGCACATTTTGTAGATAACACTGGTAACAAGAGGTGACTTGCTTACCTGTGAAATTGAAGCTTTCGTAATGAAAAATTTTAGTCATTTTCAGTGTTCTCAAAATGTACAAAAGCATTTAATGAGATCTTTGATTTTACAGAATGGAAGGAGATAGCCTCATTATACATGTGCTAACAAGGCAGCTGTCATTGCTGTCTTCCATAGAAAAGATGTTAAAATGTTGGCCTCTCATAAAAATCAAATCTTAAAAGTGTGGGATAAGAAGAATATCCTTCTCTAATTTGGAAATGAAGAGAAAAAGGATTACAATAAAATAGAGGGGGGCCTGGGTGGCTCAGTTGTTAGGAGTCTGACTTTGGCTCGGGTCATGATTCCAGGGTCCTGGGATTGAGTCCCGCATTGGGCTCCCTGCTCAGTGGGAAGCCTGTTTCTTCCTCTCCCACTCCCCCCTGCTTGTGTTCCCTCTCTCGCTGTGTCTCTCTCTGTCAATTGAATAAACAAAATCTTAAAAAAAAAAGAAAGAAAGAAATGTATACACTGCTTCTCTAAAGTTGTTTGATAGTCTCTGAAGAGGCTTGAAGCAACATAGAAAAGGATGAACTGATTGCACCTGAGTTTGATGCAGTTTGTAAGTTGTGATAAGAACTCATACAGTGAAAAATTACTCATTTTTTGGAAATAAGACTACTCCAGAACTCAAAAGGAAAAAAAAAAACACTACCAGAAAAAGATACCAAGTTAAACAGGACTTCTTAATTTCTTTATTACCTGGTAACTTATTGGACCCCAACTTTAGTTTCACAAGCTCAAATTATCTCTGTGCTTTAAAACTATTTTCCCTGAGAAAGAAAGGTTGAAATTATAGTGGCATTGCATGTGTTTCAGAATATTTTTAAAAAGATGGGTATTTAAGACCTGGATGGTCTATAGGATGAATCCATAGATGCAAAGGACCTAATTAATTGTCAAAGAACTAATCCACCAAACAACCCTATGAAAATATGTGGATAGACATTTTTAGAGAGCTGGAAACAAATTTCTACAAGTTAGAAAATCTGCTGGTTGAAAGTAAAATCCTCAGTTACCATGTCCACATGCTTTTGTTAAGATGGTATTTAGCTTGATGTCATCACAATGGGCTGGTACCTAGACTCAGAGTCATGTAGGCCTGATAAGAGTAAAACAACGAGCCAAAGTCCAATTTTCTGTTTTACTGCTCAGTTTTACCATTATGTTAAAAAACAAAGAAGTATGTTTTAAAGTTTGTAAGCAGTTTAGATAAGTATTATTGGAAAAGGAAAACATAGTAAAAATATGGGACAGAAGGTCATTATTTTAATTAAATATAAGTAATACCTGCCTAATTAGTCCTATTGGTTTACATGCTTCTTTTAAAAAGTCTTACATTTTTATGCCTTAGAATACATAATAAACCAACACATCTATGGACAACTGATTTCAACAAGTGTGCCAAGACTGTAGGGGGAAGAGTAGTGCTTTGAACAAATGGTGCTGGGACAGATTGCAATTGTTCTAATTAAAATAATTATGTTAATAATAGCAATAACATGCTATTTTAAAGTATTTATTTATTTTTAAAGATTTTATTTATTTGATAGAGACACACAGAGAGAGGGAACACAAGGATGGGGAGTGGGAGAGGGAGAAGCAGGCTTTCCCACAACACAGGGAGCCCAATGTGGGGTTCAATCCCAGGACCCTGGGATTGTGACCTGAGCCAAAGGCAGACGCTTAACGACTGAGCCACCCAGGTGCCCCCTTTTTAAAAGTATTTAAAAGTAAATAATACAGGGGCACCTGGGTGGCTCAGTCGGCTAAGCATCGGCCTTTGGCTCAGGTCATGAGTCCAGGGTCCTGGTATCAAGCCCCACGTCCCGCTCCCTGCTCAGCGGGGAGTCTGCTTCCCCCTCCCCTCCTGCCCCCTCCCCTCCACTCATGCTCTCTCTCGCTCTGCCAGCTCTCAAATAAATAAATACAATCTTTGAAAAAAATAACAGTAAATAATACCGAATGATGTATAATTTCAAATAAACACCTCTTTCCCAAATTTTTTAAAGAAATAAAACATAATTATGCTAATTGTGATTATACATTTTTATATAATAAATTTATTATATGCATGTATAACATAATATATATTATATATTCCTTATATTTTAGTCTGATATGGCTATGTCCCAGGTTGGCACTTTAAAAAGTTGGTCACCCCAGTTAATCCCCACCTAAATCCTACGAGATAATACTGTTTTTCCCCTCCAACTTATGGATGAGAAAACAGAGGCTCAGAGACATAAATTAACTTGCCTAAAATGACAACATAATAAATGGTGGAGTTTTTTTCCTTCCTCCTACCTAAGGTTCATCTACTCAGTTCTCTCCTTTTTGGGAAATGATTGAACATGGAAATGTCCATTCTCTTTAATACCTGGTACAGAAATTACTGGTCTGTGGTAATATGAGCATGTGTGTACACACATGTGCATGCATGTGTGTGTTTTGGCCAGGAGTGTACTCTAAAATGAGGAATCCAGGTTACTGTTTTCTCTTGAGAACCCAGATGACCTGGAATCACTGGGCTCGCCTTCCTCCACAGTAGCAGTTGCTGGCCAGTAGCTGTCTGTCCAGGCAGGACATTCATCTCCAGTTTGCCCAGGTCCCCTTCTCCCATTTGCTCATGTCCAGCCAGCTTCACTCAAGGCCATTACACTCGCTTCAAAAAGGCAGCAGACCATAATGTAAGAGTCTGACTGCAGCCAGACGGGGGTTCAAATACCATCTCTGCTACTCACCAGCTCCCTAACTTTGGACAAGTTCCTTAACCTCTCTGTATAGGTTTCTTTCATCTATAAAATTACACGAACAATAGTCTCTTCTCCGTAGGGTTTTTTGAGGATTTAAAATGATAATTCAAGTAAAACCCTTAGAATACTCTTCAGGACGAGTGTTTCCTATTATTGCCATTACTGCTTGTCACCCTGTGACCACTTCAGCTTGCATCCCCTGCTGGGAGAGGAAACTTCATCCCTCCGCCCTCAGAGGTGTGGCCCCAGCCAGACAATGAGAACAGATCACAATAGTCCAGCAGCTGTGCTTTCTGGGTTATTCTGTCCTAAGTAATTCCACACACGGACATCAATCATCCGGCCCCCTTGAGCTAAACCATGGCCAGTCCAATCACTTTTTATAGTCCCTATTCTAAAGGAAAGATCCTTCCTCCTGTCCTTCCTGCAGTTTTCGGTTTCCCAGCTCTAGATATCCTGCACGTGATTAACCAAAAAGGGACAAGCAACACTTGGCAAGGCAGTGCTCACTAAATTCACACAGGCAGGCAACAGTGTTTTTTCCACCTTGACCCTGAACCCCACCCCAAAGAAGTTACAGAGTCTCAGAGACAGCTCTGATGCAAACACACTAGAAAGGGCCTATTACCAAACAATACTGGCCACTCCATCTAATCATCTGAATCATGTTAAGGGTGACGCCCCCCAACTCCCCCCCCAAAGATGTGAAATCAACTCTCTACCTCTTTGAGGATTGAAAAAAGGCTGGCAGTTTATAAAAGACTCCAAAAGAATCTTAAAGGTCTGGCTTTAAATAATATCTAGACATAAATTGAGATTATAAATACAATTTTAACAAAATAGATTCTACTCTCTATAATATCTTAAAATCTGTTCTTCCACTTACCACTATATTGCTAATATATTTGGTGTCAATACATGTACTTTTACAATGCTTTTTTTTATTGGCTTTATGACATTCAGCTGTATGAATGTAATCAATTTCCTATACTCAGACATCTGGATTGTTTCCTGGTTTTCGCTAAGACAACAGTGAGGTGATAAACACAAATTAAATTTGAATTAAATTTGAACAGCAGCTTTGCTTGTTTAATCTGGGAATTTTTCCTACATGTGGTTCGCCTAAGTACTGCCCACCTTTGGAAATCAATCCATTTGTCAGGGGAAAATAATGTTAAAACATCCTAATTTGTATATTCCACCTATTTCCTATTAGACCCTAACTGACAGAGAAGTTATTAGCTATAAACACCTACTATGTGTTCTGTACTTTACATTCTTTACTTAAATGACCCGACAGCCTTTTGCGATGGGCATTATTAACCTCATTTAAGAAATGAGGCTCAAAGGAGTAAAGGCATATGTCCAAGGTCACAGCTAGTTAATAGCAGAAAATTTGAATTCTTGTTGGTCTGACTTCAAAGTTCAGGAAATTTCCTTAACACTATATTCCTGAAGAGATTCCATAATTCAGTTTTTGTATAGACCCAACAACATTTCAGATGCTGTGAGGAAGATAACCATTTAAAACTGTCAGTGAATGAATTTGCAAAATGAATAACCATTCACTAAAAACCGATGGAAACTGAAATGTTTCATTATAAAGTAGGTATTTCTAATTCCCCTTGATCCTGAACTTACATTACTCTGTACCATCAGCTCTGGGATGAATGCATGCTCAAGCTAAAACTCCTGCTGATCCTTAGTGCCCCCCAAACACCCTGAGGGGTCTCTATTTGTGAGCATGACTCCCTGTTCGTATGTTATGTAAGTTAGCTTTTCTCTGTTAGGTGTTGTAAAAAACATACATAATAATACCAACATGTTTTAGGCTTAACAGAAAACACATTTAAGGAGTATGCCACAGGGCACCTGGGTGGCTGTCAGTTAAGCGGCTGCCTTCTTGAGGTCATGATCTCAGGGTCCTGAGATTGAGCCCCATGTTGGCCTCCCTGCTCAATGGGGTCTGCTTCTCCCTCTCCTTCTGCTGTTCCCTCTGTTTGTGCTGTCTCACTTTCACCATCTCTCTCTCTCTCTCTAATAAATGAATAAAATATTTTTTATAAAGAGTGGTGCACCTGGGTGGCTCAGTTGGTTGGGCCGTCTGCTCTGGTCGTGATCCTGGGGTCCTAGGATCGAGTCCCGCATTGGGCTCCTGGCTAGGTGGGGAGTCTGCTTCTCCCTCTCCCTCTGCCTGCCACTCCCCCTGCTTGTGCTCTTTCTCTCTGTCCAATAAATAAAAATAAAATCTTTAAAAAACATGTAAAAAAAAAAAGAGTATGCCACGTTAACTGTGCTCAAGGATTATGGAACACAGATTTTGGATGATTCTTTTTGCCCACTCCCTCATCTTAATCTGTCCATCCTCTGGAAAGAGCAGCTTCTACCAGTTGAAAGAAAAATGCATCTTATTCACCCAACTGGTCAACTCCTGACATTGAATTTGTTGGTTTGTAATTTAGCAGTTACTACAATATTGACACTGCCTTTCAGAAAAGTTGAGCCTCTCATGCACTGGCAATCCTCCACATGTATCAATTAGGATAGGTTCACCTGCAAGAAAGAGTGCCTTAAACCATAAGAAATTGTCTTGCTCCTTTAAAGGTTTTTTGTTTTGTTTTGTTTTGTTTTTTTTACAGAGAGAGACACAGCAAGAGAGGGAACACAAGCAGGGACAGAGGGAGAGGGAGGAGCAGGCTTCCCACTGAGCAGGGAGCCCGATGCGGGGCTCGATCCCAGGACCCTGGGATCATGACCTGAGCCGAAGGCAGATGCTTACCGACTGAGGCACCCAGGCGCCCCAAAACTGTCTTGCTTCTTAAGAAAGATTCCCAAAGTGGGCAGTTCTAGGGTTGACCAGTAACTCAAAAATGTCATCCAGCATCCAGTTCCTTTTCACACTTCAACATCAACATCTTGAGCCTGGCAGCTTCTCACCCTCGTGCTGTCACCTCACTATCACCAGATGGCTAGACTACCACAGCTCTAGTCACTAGGTGTTCATACTACATTCAAAGATGAGAAAAAGGGGGCAAAGGAAAAAACACCTTTCCTACTCATCAGGATGGAAGTACTTTCCAGGTTTTTTCGTGTGCCCCTCATGGGAACTGGATCCGGTGGCTATCTCAAACAGCAAGGCAGGCTGAAAAGTGAGCATCTGGCAAAGGGGTTCAAGAGTCCCATGACTGGCTTAGACCAGTCACAACTTCTATTTAGTCAGCCTTTTTTTCCTACCTTTTCAGTGCTTTCCCTCTTACTGTGGTCAACGCTGAAGGAGGAGGAAATGACTGTTGGGCAGGCAGCTAACAGTGCCTGCTCTTCATGTGATAATGGTTCCTCATGTGACTCTCTACACTCTGATAAGTAAGAAAGGACAATAAAGTCACATATATGCTATGACTGGGGCTGGTCAAGAAGTGGGTTGGGTTTATGTTTGGCTCCTGCTTTAGCCTTGCCACAGTAAGAATGAAAAAGATAACAAAGACACCCAAATTGTAAGAATACAAAAGCTGATTAAAATTTTCCATAGGCTGAACTCATTACAAACACCATTAAGAGGCTCATGTGGGACTAAAAGAAGGAGGCAGCTGCAGTTAGGGTTCCAAGTGAGGCAGAGAACAGTTGATCTCTGATAGTGTCTTCACCGAAGGCAGGTCTCCTTACGTCGTTCGACTACGAATCGGCCAAGTTCCCTGGTTAGAAAGGCCCACTTACTAGGGCAAAAGTTGGGATGTGTGCTGTGATATGGGTGGTCAAAAGGTTTTTTAAATGCCATTTGTGTGGGTGTGTACGTGCATGTTCCTCAGCAATGTATCAGGAATTGCAGCAAGTCTGACTGACAGCTACACACCAAAGAAAATCCTCTGCTCTAAAAACTGGTCCCTGGGTCTCTGAGTCTCTCCTGTCCTCTTCCTGCGACATCCTCTTATGAATTGGGGAGGAAAGCCAGGAAACTACCAAGGTTGTAACACCACGGTGTTTACCTCAGAAAACAACCACTTGGGCATAATTTTGGCTTTTGCCCACCCCAACGTCTCTCTGCCTTATTTCCTTTGGTATGGGTGGAGCCTAGAGCCCAGTTTGGGGAACTACAAAAGATACTGTTGGTGGGAAAGTGATTGCTAACTAATGCTAAATTTAACATTATGATACAAAACTGTAGCTACCAAATGACCTCAGGTAGACCCAAATATATATTAACTATAGTTTTATAAAATTAAAAACCTTAATGATATTTGGGTGATTTTTTCTTCGTACTTTTCTGCATGTGTAATTTCCCAGTCACAAATATTATCCTCATAATTAGGTGAATATCACTGTTTTTCTTCTCTCTCTCTTTTTAATCAGCATCACAGAGGAAGACGCTCTTACAAGCAGCTGGTGCAGTCGCCATCTTGAGAAGGAGCAAACGCTACAGGAGCTGCTTTCCTTACATCAAGAGGTGCAAAGGGAGAATAATCCACAGATGCAGACCAGAAGTTTTGTGATGGTTTCTCAGGGAAGAGACTGCCCGGGGCGCCCGGGGCCTCTTCTGTCTGTCTCCGTGCCGCTCCCGGCTCTCTGCAGAATTTAGCAGATTAATCACTGTGCTCCATCCCAGGCTCTGTTATTTTTAGCTCTGTTGACTTCTCAACTGTAGGCAAACAACCAAGCAATAGACGGAGCACCTGGCAGGTGGGCGAGGGCGCCCGGGCAGGGGGAAACGGCCCTGCGGCGGGAGGAGGACGGCTCACCCCAGGGGAAGGATGACCTGGTCTCTCAGGTAGGCCGTATCTAGAGAAGACGAGATCACGTTCCCGGCCCCCCGGGGGGCTCCAGGCTGCGGGCTCCAGGGGCCCAGGTGACCCCTCCGGTCCTCCAGCCTGCGCCAGGCTGGCCAGCCACGTCTTGGAAGTCGCTGCTCTTCCGAGCGCCCCCCACGCCTCTCCCCTACCCCCCCCTCCCCAGAAGCCCACCTACAGGGCCACCAACACGTCCCCACCACAGCCACTCTCCGGCCTTTACCCTGGCTTGACCTTTGACAAGAAGGCGCCCGAGTTTGCTTGTTGTTGATGACCCCCCCCCCCGGCCGGGGGCTCTGACCGATGCCCACGGGGCGGAGAACCTTGTCCTGAGGACGGGCTGGCGGGTGTCCACCTAGAACGAGCCGCGTGTCTGTGGCTCTCAGTAAAGAATCGCGGCATCAGTGAAGGAACGGACGGACCCCCGCCCTCCCCTCCCCTGTGAAGCTGCTGTTGTGGCAGCTGGACCGCCGCTCACTCAGGTCCCCGGTGACTGCCTTTGGCTTTGGTCACCCTGGCCCATCACTGGGGTCCCTGCCCCGCAGCGCGCGCATCCCGCTCACCGCACCGCTGCCTCTTTGACTCTGTCTGCTTCTTGCCTTCAGCCTTTCCCGGGGGGAGTCACCTTAGAGCCTCAGCCTTTTTCTGGGTGTCTCCACTGTGTTCTTTTCATTAAAAAAAAAAATTTTTTTTTTTTGGCCCAGCTTTATTGAGGTGGAATGGACAAATAGAAGTTGTATGTATTTACATTGTGCAACATGATTTTTTAAGGCGTTCAATGTGATGACTCAATATACGTATACGTTTTTCAGTGGTGAGAACACTTCAGATCTACTCTCAGCGAATTCCAAGCATACAATACAGTATTATTTACTGTAGTCACTGTGTTGGACATTAGGTCCCCAGAACTTATTCTTCTTATAACTGAATTTGTACCCTTTGACCAACATTTCACTATATCCCCCCTGCTCCTGGCAACCACCATTCTACTCCAGGGCCTGGGAGGTCCACTTTTTCAGATTCTACATATTAGTGAGATCATACAATATTTGCCCTTGTGTCTGGCTTATTTCACTTGGCGCGGTGCCCTCCAGGTTCATCTACGTTGTGGCACATGGCAGGATTTCCTTCCCATTCGCTCTTTATCATAACAGAAATATGTTCTTTTCCATCTGAACTTAGCCTCTGAACCTCAGAGACCATAACTAGTGTCCAAAAGCAGTGACCCAGAAAAGCCCACGATGGCCACCTCGTGGCTACAGGAGCTCTTGTGAAATGCAGTTCATCCCTGACCCTTAGTTTGGCAGTGTGACAACTTTTTCTCCCCTAACAGAATGGAACAGGTAGTCCTGAATTAAACCCTCTTACCAGCTTGGACCTTTGGCTCCCATCTCACAATCCTGAAACAAATATGATGGGAAAAGTCAAACATGCCAAGGACAGTTGAACAGAAATTACAGAAAGTTCTCCCATTCTTCATGATGTTGCTGAGCTGATAAATTGCCTTGAGGTCACTTTCTTTTGGACTTCTTATGGCTTAAACTGTTGGGTGGGTACTTTATTACTTATGGAGGGAAAAAGTCCTAATAGGGTGTGGGATTGACCAAGGGTTTCTTTAAGGAGGGAAGATACTTGTTATATAAATCCCTTTATTTTTTATTTTGTTCCATTATTATTATTATTATTATTATTATTATTATTATTATATCATTATTTGCAAACATAATTCTTTATCAAATTACCAGTGTACATTTGGGTTTACCTATAATTTCTGTTCATATCAGTTCTATTAAGATCAGGAATAAAAAAATGCCTATTATTTCTTCTGTTCATTCCATGTTGTTTTATAAGTTTTAGGCAATATGATAAGAAAATAAAATGAGGGCGCCTGGGTGGCTCAGTGGGTTAAAGCCTCTGCTTTCGGCTCAGGTCATGATCTCAGGGTCCTGGGACCGAGGCCCACATCGGGCTCCCTGCTCAGTAGGGAGCCTGCTTCCCCCTCTCTCTCTCTCTCTCTCCGCCTGTCTCTCTGCCTACTTGTGATCTCTCTCCCTCTGTGAAATAAATAAATAAAATCTTTAAAAAAAAAAAAAAAGAAAAGAAAATGAAACAATTACTTTAAATATTGGTAAATAGTAAAATTTTCCTTTTAGGATTAGAAGATTGTTGTCCTAGAAAGACTAAGAAACTCTACCTTAGGTGTCCGTTTCCTCATCTGTAAAACTGATACAATAGTATCTAGCTTTTAGAAATATTGAGGATTAAATGAGTCGATACACATAAAAAACTTAGAATAATGCCCATTGGTAGTTCTTGTTATCGTCACTGAAATAATTGAATAGGGTGGGGCGCCCGGGTGACTCAGTCAGTTAAGCATCTCTTGATTTTGGCTGAGGTCATGATCTCAGGGTCATGTGATGGAGCCCCACTTGAGATTCCCTCTTTCCCTCTCCCTCTGCCTTTCCCCTCCCCAAACTAGCACACACTCTTTGTCTCCAAAAAAAAAAAAAAAAAAAAAGAAAGAAAAGAAAGAAAAAGAAAAGAAAATTGAATAAGGTAACTGAACACAAAATTAAAGTACAAAAATTAGTAGTTTTACTTTTAATCAACAGAAATTTGGATGTCAGGAGGGAGGAAATCCCATTTTTTAATAAAAAATCAAACTGTAAAATGCTTAGAAGTAAAATTCACAAGAAAGGCAAAAGACCTAAATAACTAACTGTAAAACCTTATTAAAATGTGAAAAAAAGATATCTAAGTGTAGTGACCACTGACTAAGAATGATAGAGGGGCATCTGGGTGGCTCAGTTGGTTAAGTATCTGATTCTTGATTTCCTTGATTTCCACTGGGATCATGATCTCACGGTTGTGGGACTGAGTCCCTCTTTGATCCCTTTATCCAGCTCCCGGCTCAGGGGGGAGTCTGTTTCTCTTCTCCCTCTTCTGCCCCTCTCTCCACCCATGGGTTGCACAGTCACACACTCTCTCTCTCAAATAAATAAATAAAATCTTTTAAAAATTTAATTAAGAATGCTAGAATGTCATAACAGTGCCTGCCCTTCCCAAATTAATTAATTTTTTTAAAAAGATTTTATTTATTTATTTGACAGAGAGAGATCACAAGTAGGCAGAGAGTCAGGCAGAGAGAGGAGGAAGCCGGCTCCCCGCTGAGCAGGGAGCCTGATGTGGGCCTCCATCCCAGGACCCTGAGACCATGACCTGAGCCGAAGGCAGAGGCTTTAACCCGCTGAGCCACCCAGGCGCCCCCCAAATTAATTTATATATTTAATGAAATGTCAACCAGAATCCTAGTTTATATGATGATTATATATGATGATTTTAAAGATCAGTGGAGGAATAGCTGGGAGTACTGAAGTAACTTCTAACAGAAAGATGGATGGGTGATAAAACAATTGCTGTATATCTAATGTAATAAAAATAGTATATGGGGACAGAGGGTATATGGGAACTCTGTACTTTTTGCCCAGTTTGGCTGTGAACTTAAAACTGCTCTAAAATATAGTTTATTTAACATAAAGAAATAAGTAAAAAAAAAATGATGGGCTCGGCACAATAATAGACAAAGGGATCAATGAAACAGAATCTGAAATTGGTTCAAGTAGATATGACTCTTAATATTTGACCAAGTGGAAAAGCATAGTTTATTTAATAAATTATACTGACAGAATTGGCATCTGAGGCAAATAGGTTAGACCCATGCAACATACCACGTACCAAAAAAATTCTGGATAAATTAAAAATCTAAATGTAGAATATACAATTTTAGGAAATCAACTTTAGGAAAACATTTATATAAGCTTGAAGTGGGGAAGCTTTAAAACATAAGGTCTAGAAGTCATAACAAAATCATGGGCATTTTATGCATGTAAAAACTTTCACATAAGAAAAGATACCATAAGTAACATTTTAAAAGGCAAACAGTCTTTGGGATAGTATTTGCAACATATGTGACAAATGAGGGGTCTATATTATGAATTATATTGAGTATTCTTACAAATTTGATAACAGTAGGAAAAAGGGCAAAGCACAGACACAAGAATTTTCAAAGGAGTATATGCACGTGGCCAATAAACATTTTTAAAATTCTTTAAATACCTTGGAGTATAATTAAATACATATTTCACCTAGTAGATTGGCAAAAATTGAGAAAGTAGTAATGTACTTATGTGGTTAGAAAAAAATAGAAACCACTTGAATCTCTAGCAACAGGAGAATTATTTAATAAATATGACATATATATATATATAGTATGGAATATTATGCACTTATTTTTCCAAATACATTTTTTATGCGCCGATGGAGTTCTAAGTAAAAAGCAAATTGCAGAATTGTGTATGCGTGATACAATTTTTAAAAAACAAACCCAAACTGATTGTCTTTGGCAACCTCTATATTGGTATACGTGAGTATAAAAAAAGAGGAAGGATACTCAGCAGACTTTAACATTAGTTACTTCAATAAAGGAGACAGATTGGGAAATGGGTGTGATTAAACTATTTCTAGTATATGTATGTATTATTTAATTTGATAGAGCAAGCATATATTTCTTTTGTGTTTAAAAAGACAACTAAGCGATCTGCCCTTCTAGCTATGGTTTGATGATAACAGAGCTACCAAGGCAGTAAGGACCTGAAGCACTAAAAAACCAGAGGAAAGGAAAGCGTTGAGAAGTGAGCTGAAATTCTCTAGCGCATTGTTCCTCAAAGCACCTGCAGACCCATAAACTCTGGTCTACCAAAAAGCTAAGCAGGACATAGCAACTCAAAGATGGAGATATTAAGTAGTATTTTGAGCAGTCTAATCTACGTGGAGACAAAAGAATTGGAATTGTGGCTCACCACAGAGGTGAGCCTTGGGAACAGAGGTGACCAGAAATAGACCACTGCTCGCAACAGCATGGAACAGTCTCAAATAACTCACATGCAGACAAGATTAAGATAATTCACCTCTATCCTAAAAGCCTACCCAAAGAAAATAATTCCTCTCTAAAAAAGCTAGTATTATCCAGAGACTCAAATTGTACACTCAAAATGTGTACAATTCTTCATACAGAACGTTAGTATTCAGTCCGAACAAGCAACAAAACACCAGGCATTCCCAGAAACAAGGAAAACAAGAGGGCTGGGAGGAGAGGGAGGGAAGGACAAAGAGAAGGAGGGAGAATGGGAGGGGGAGGGGAGGAGAGGAAGAGGAGGAGGGAAGGAGGAGGGAGAATAAGATTTAGAAACAGACCCACAGGAGGTCTAGGTTTTGGAGGTATCATATCCAGACTGTAAGAGAGCTGTGATCAATAGCTAATAAGATGGCAATTTTCAGCAAAAACTTGGAATCTACTAAAAAATGGGCAGATGGAAATTAGTAAACTGAAAGATGGGTCAGTATGAAATACCTACACTAAAACATAGAGATGAAAAGGAAGAGAAAATCCAGTCAAGGGCATAAAAGAAATGCAGGGCATGCTAACACAGTTGAACATCCCTGTAATTGGGGTTCGAAAAGAAGAGGAGGAGACAGACATTAGGGCGGAAATATTATTTAAAAGTATGACTACATTTCCAAGATCATTTAAGGACATTAAGCGAGATGTTCAAGAATTTCTATAACGGGTTCCTGGGTGGCTCAATTGGTTAAGCATCTGACTCCTGATCTCAACTCAGGTTTTGATCTCAGGGTTGTGAGTTCAAGCCCCACACTGGGCTCCATGTCCCCCCATTATTGTAACCTATGGCTAGAAAAGAAGGTGTAAGTGTCTAGGGGGAGAGGGCAAAGAGAATGCTTTAATATTGACATACTATTCTTTAAAAAAAAAGAATTTCTATAAAATCCAGATAAATTCAATGAAAGCCATACCTAGGCACATCATAATAAAACTGATAAGAACCCAAGGCAGAGACAAATTTAAGAGCAATAGAGCAAGCAGATCCATTAGCTGTGGAAGAGCACCAATAAACTGACAACAGACTTCTCAACTGCCTAATTGATATTAAATTTAATAAAGCATGGGTACATGTTGTAACCTCTAGGCCAGGGATTAGGATTAGCAAAATCTTCTGTAAAAGGCCGGATAGTAACTATTTCCCGCCTTACCGGTCAGTGTCTGTGGCCACCACTCTGTCCCGCTAACCTCGAGCAGAGCAGTCATCGACAGTATACAAACAAACAAGCATGTGTTCCAATAAACTTATACTTGCAAGACAGGCCACGGGCCCGATTTGGCCCACAGGCCATAGATTGCTAACCCTTGCTCTAGGATAATCATTTAAAAAGGAGTAGAAGAATGTGTGACTAGCTCTACACGTTCTCCCTGGGTGTTCTCATCCGTTCCTGTGGCCTCAGTGACCACCCGTGTCCTCCCAAATCTGTGTCCCCCAGCCAGCTCTGCCTCTAAAGCTTCAGATCCATCTCTGCGCCTCTGAGATTTCCTATTTGAACATCCTACGGGTTCATCAGGTGCAAAACCACACCTTCCTCCTTTCTCTCCAAACGTGCTTTCTCTTTCATATTTCCTAAGCCAGCGCCGCCCTCCATCTCGTTTCTCAGGCCAGACCCTTGGAAATCGACTTAGACACCCCTTCTCCATCATCTGTTAGTCAATCAGCAGAGGCCTGCTTATTCCGCCATGGGAATATTTTCTCTCCAACGACTCACAGTCTAGTAATAAAACCTTCATAAACAAATGTAGAAATTATGTAACTGGTAAAAGGATGAGTTGCTGGATATTAGATGAGTTGCTTATCGCTTCTTAAGAACATCGCTAAATATCCGGGAAATTATTGTAACCCATGGCTAGAAAAGAAGGTGTAAGTGTCTGGGGGAGAGGGCAAAGAGAATGCTTTAATACTGACATGCTATTCTTTTTATTCCACGCCAGCTGTTGTCCACCTGTCCCTGGCAGAAACAGTGTCCAAGCGCCCCCCTTTCCACCTGGCTGATGCTTCCCATAGACATTTAGGGAGACCTGTTTGGGATGGAAGAACACAGTGTGAGAGAGAAACTTCAAAGGCACGAAAATCAGGGGCTCCTCTTAAAAAGACCTGTTCTCTTGCTTAGAAGATGAACAAAGTTCTTCTGTCCCTTTGAGTATTCTCAAGGTCATGGTGAACTGGGAGGGAAGAGAGAAGTTGTGAACACTGAATTGAGACCAAGGAACCTGGGTGAATAGGGATCCCAATGAATAAGAACACTCTATATGGTTCTATGAAAAGACAAATTTGTGAAAAACATTAGAGAAGGACATTACAAGAACAGAAAATTGCAGACCAATCTCTACCATGAATATAGATACAGAAATCCTTAACAAATTGTAAGCAAACCAAATCTAATAATACATGTAAAAGGATAGTACATCACAACCAAATACCTTTATTTCAGAAATGTAAAGTTGGTTTAACATTAGGAAATGAGTCCATAGGGGCATCTGGGTGGCTCAGTTTGTTAAACATATGATTTCTGATTTCAGCTCAGGTCATGATCTCAGGGCCATGGAATCCAGCCCAGCGTCAGGCTCCGTGTGGAGTATGCTCGCTACTCAGGATTCTCTCTCTCCTTCTCCCTCTGCTCCTCCCCCCACCTGCATGTGTTTACACACACACACTCTCTCTCCTTCTTTCTTGAAATAAATAAATGAGCACCCGAGTGGCTCAGTTGGTCAAGTGGCTGCCTTTGGCTCAGGTCATGGTCCTGTGGAGTTCCAGGATTGAGTCTTGCAGCTCAGTGGGGAGTCTGCTTCTCCCTCTGACCCTCTCCCCTCTCATGCTTTCTCTCACTCTCTCTCAAATAAATAAATAAAGTCTTTAAAAATAAATAAATAAATAAAATCTTAAAGAAAAGAAAAAGAAAATGAGTCCATATAATTTACCACTTTAACAGATTAAGGAAAGATTTCATACAATCACCTCAACAGATGTAGAGAAAGCATTAGACAACATTGAATGCAAGTTCATGATTTTTCAAAAAACTTTAAGAAACTAGGAATTGAAGGGAACTTCCTTAATATCGTAAAGATTTTCTATGAAGAACATATAGCAAACCTCATATTTAATGAGAAAATATTGAAACCATTTCCATTAAGATGAAGAAAAAGGCAGAGATTCCCATCATGTCCACTGCTATTTACCATTGTATTTGACATCCTAGCCAGTGCAAAAATGAAAGATTTGAAAGGAAGGAATCTGTAAACATGATTATGTATAAAGAAAATGAATAAAAAGGCAAAATCTAAAACTATGAGAACTAAAAATTTTAGCACTGTCACTGTATACAAAGTAAGTACACAAAAATCAGTGTGTTTTATTTACTGTAAAAACAACTTAAATTTTTTTAACAATAAACTTTTGTTTAACAACAAAAAGAAAACAATACCACTTACTTGGTATCACAAAACCTAAATACTTAGGAATAAATCTAAAGAGATAAGTGTGAGACCTATACATTGAAAATTTTAGAACATTACTAGGAGAATTTAAAGATGATCTAAATAAATAGATAGTCCATGTTCATGGGTCAAAAGACTCAATATTATAAAAACGTTAATTCTCTTTAAATTGATCTATAGATTCAGTGCCATCTTAATATTCCAGCAGGCATTTTTTGGTGAAGACTGATGAACTGATTTTAAAATTCATATGTAATTGCAAAGGGCCAAGAACAACTAAGATATTCACGAAAAGAACAAAGCAAAAACACTCACTTTACTAAATATCAAGATTTCTTATAAGCTACGGCAATTAAGAGCTATGTGAATAAAAGACTAGAAAAATAAACCAATAAAACCAAATAGAGAGTCCATAAGCAGACCCGCACATACACAAATACTTGGTTTGTAACAAAAGGTGATGCTGCAGGTGAAATGATCTCCATTCAACAAATTGTACTGGGTCATCTGTATGTCCATATGGAAAAAAAAAAAAAGAAAATTCACCTCTTCTTCACATGAAATAAAAAAAAAGTAGTTCTGCAGACCTATAAATACAGAGAACAAGCTGATGGTTGCTAGAGGGTAAGGCAGGGGTGGGGGATGGGCAAAAATGGGTGAAGAAGAATGGGAGGTCCAGGCTTCCAGTTATGGAATGACTAAGTCAGGAGAATAAAAGACACAGCATAGGGAATATAGTCAACGATAATGTAATAGCATTGTAGGTGACACATGGTAGCACCTGATGGTGGACATAGCATAATATATAGAAAAGTTGAACACATACAACATATTGCACCTGAAACTAATGTAACATCGTGTGCCAATTATACTCAAATAAAAACATTAAAAAAATTCTAGAAAATTATAGATCTAAATTTGAAACATAAAAAACAAGAATTCCAGGAGATAACACAGAAAACTATCTTAATGGTCTTAGACAAAGGGTCATAGAACACTTAGGGAAAAGAAAAAAAATGATAAATGTGCTACATTAAAACTAAAAAATTTTATTCATCAAAAGACACAATTAGGAGAATGAAAAGGCAGACGCCTGGGTGGCTCAGTGGGTTAAAGCCTCTGCTTTCGGCTCAGGTCATGATTTCAGGGTCCTGGGTTCGAGTCCCACATCAGGCTCTCTGCTCGACAGGGAGCCTGCTTCCTCCTCTCTCTCTACCTACTTGTGCTCTCTCTCTGTCAATTAAATAAATTTTAAAAATCTTAAAAAAAAAGAGAATGAAAAGGCAAGGCACAGACTAGGAGGAAATAGTTGCAACACATGTAATGACAGAGAACTTGTATCCAGAACATGTAAAGAACCCTCACAAGGTCAATAAGAAAAAGACAGACAACCCTCTAGAAAAATAAGCAACAGACTTGATCAGAAACTTAACAAAAGAGGCTATCCCAAGGGGAAAACATATAGGAAAAAATTCCTGCTTCCTAGTCCCTAGGAAAATGTAAATGAAAACCACGATTAAAGACACACCCACCAGAAGGGCAAAAATTAAATAGATCGATAATACTCAGCACTGCCAATGACGTGATGCAACAATGCTGGGGAGTGGAAGGCAGCATTGGTACCACCAGCTGAAAACCATGATTGTCAATTAAAGCTGCGTATTCACCTGCCTCATGAGCCAGCAAGTCCATTCCGAGGCACAGACCCAGGAGAAGCGAGTACGTATGTGAACCAAAACACATGCATGTAAATGTTCATAGCGGCATTATTCAAAATAGTAAAACAAAACAAAACAACCTGGAAACAACTTAGATGTCAATGATCAGCAGAATAAAAAATTCAAGTGGGGCATATTTATCCAATGGAAACACTATAGCAAAGAAAAGCAACAAACTGCTGCACACACTTTGGATAAACCTTACAGACACACTGTGAGCAGACACAATAGTACATTTTGTGCTTCCATTTATACAAAGTTCAGAAATCACATAAAACTCATATAACGGTTTGGAAGTCAGGAGAGCAGGTACCTTTGAAGAGAAGGAGGACGTGTCACTGGGTGCGGTACCTGAAGGGTATCCGGGACACTTGTAATATTTATCGCTCTGGGGGGTGATTCAATGAAATATAATCCCTCCGTGAAAATTCTTTGAGCTTGTACTTAAGACTTCTGCACTTGTCTGTATGTGTGTTCTCCTTCAACAGACACTTTTAATAAACGAAACAACAGAAAAACAATTAAGTGAAAAATTTTGGAAATACAAATTATAAGAAGGTTAAGAATTATATGGGCGCCTGGGTGGCTCAGTAGGTTAAGCGTCTGACTCTCGGTTTTGGCTCAGGTCATGATCTCAGTGTCCTGGGATGGAGCCCCACGTCAGGCTCCACACTCAGCTCAGAGTCTGCTTGAGATTCTCTCTCTCTCTCTTTCTAAAATAAATAAATAAATCTTAGAAAAAAAGAATTCTATAACCCATAGGGGGGAGTTATGTCTTACTAAACTCTCCTGTTATCAAACATCCCTTGTGAAACTTTGCTATCTCCAGAGCTGCTCCAGAGTTGACTTTAAGCTTCAACTTGATGGTCTGCTTCTGCCTCTCCTCAACTGCTCTCAGATTTTATAGTCCCAGGGCTGTGGAAGGCCGGCGCCTGGGCCCAGCAGAGTCTGTGACAAGCAGAGCCAAAGGCAGCAAAGGCAGGCTGGGCTGCTCCTGGTGAGGTGCCTGAGGCCCTACATCTGGAGAAGCACCAATTTGTAGAGCCCTGGGGTGCAATGGTAAATAATGGGGCCTAACGAAGAAGAAGCCACATGGCAGTTTCTCAATATTCACTCCATCTGCCCTATTGTGCAGCCAGCTTCTGGAGAAAGAAGGGCATTATCTGCTCTTGTCTGGGTGACCTCATGGGAGTGACTCCTCCTCCGAAGTTTCTTCTTCTCTAGATAAAGGGATGCTATGCAGCTCCCAACGTGGACGTCAGGACTGAATAACAATTTTTCCTGAACAGGTCTGACATACTCCTGCTTTTGAGTCTCCGAGTTTGCTGTTCTGGAACCTTCTTCCCTCAAGCATCAGCATGGCTCCCTCCCCCTTCTCCTTTGAGTTTTCATTCTATTGACTCTTTGTCCATTGAAGCTTCCAGGACAAACTCCCCAACCTCTTCAATTAAAAAGGCAAAGGATTTCCCCTCCCCTCCCCCACCCAGCAGCCCCTTACCCTTCTCCTCTGCTTTATTTTTTCTCCACAGCCCCATGTATTTTGTTCGTTCATTTTTACCCAAATGAATTCCCAAATCTAGGTTGTTTTAAGGTTCCAAATAACCTGAAGGAACTCCTTGAAGTTGGAGGAGAGCCAACCCTCACAGGAATCAGCCAGAAGACTCGGATTCTGGATGAGTCTGTTCTGGCCGCCATAACAAAATACCACAGACTGGGTGGCTCAAGCAACGGAAATTTATTTCCTCACAGGCTGGAGGTGAGAAGTCCAAGATCAAGGTGTCAGAATGTTTGATTTCTTCTGAAACCTTTCTCTTCAGCTTGCAGTTGGTTACCTCCTTGGTGTGTCTTCACAGGGTCTTCCTGCTGCCTATCTGTGTCCTCCTCCTTTTCTTGTAAGAACACCAGTCATTTGATTAGGGCCCACCCTAATGACCTCATCTAACAATTATCTCTTGGCCCTCACATGCTGAAGTACAGGAAGCTACCAGTTCAACCTACGCATTTGGGGAAGGGGGTCCGCATGCAGCCCGTAACAGACTCCAACTGGTCCTTGCTGTGTGAGCTCTGTGATAGGGTTGAATCCCCCACTTCTCTGGCCTCAGTCTCCTCTTGACTTGAAAATGAAGTCTGTGGCTCTTGCTCCTGCTGCTGACAACAAGTAGCCTGCTTGCTGGCTCTCCTGCGAAGATCTCCTCGAGTCTGACCACAGCCAGAAATTAGGGAATAAACAGTGGCAGAAACTGAAGGCAGACTGTCATCAGAATTATTGTTGTTGTTTTTAACCCTGTATGCATGTAGTCGAGAGGGGGATAAAGTGGGACCCTGTCCAGTGTTCAGAGGAGACCGTTGTAGAGCATATAGGGGGAACCAAGCAGGGTAAGGGGGAGAAAGAGCGAATTAACATACACTTGAGAATTATTCTATATCAGAAATGGTAATCTCACGGAATCCTCACACCAAGCCCACGAGTAGATGTTACTGTTGTTATTATTTTTTCTTCCATGCTACAGGTGAGGACACAGAGACTCAGAATACAGAACTGGGCTTGGTTGTTTCAGTCTACCTGGAAGTCAGATAACCCCCATGAGTCACTCAGCCTATAGCAATGGTTGACCGTGCTGAGCTGCTCCCCTCACCTCCCACCTTCCTGCTCAGCCTCACCCTTCCACAGGTGAAAAGAATATCCTGTCAGTTTTTGGTAGTTCTAGATAAAGGACAAGACCAATTCTGTGTGTATTGTCACGGTTGCTATTTCAGCAAATGGGTACTGTTCCTTGAAGAAATATCAAGAGCTATAAATAGACACAAAGAAGAAAATTCTTGAAAAAGCAAAACTAATCTATAGTGACAGGAAACAGATCAATGGTTGCTTGAGGGGAGGAGGGATAACTGCAAAGGGGCTAGGAACCTTTGAGGGGAGATGTAAATGTTCCGTATCTTGATTGTGGTTGTTATACTTGTGTGTACTGTGGTCAAAACCCATCAACTTGTACACTTTAAATAGGTGAATTTTATTATATACAAATTATACCTCAATAAAGTTGATTTCAATAGAAAAATAAATCACTAGGAATCCCACCACCCAAAGATGACTACCATTACCCTTTTGGTGTTTTTATGCTACTAGGACACGTACACACACACAGAGTGTCACGTTCTGTGTTCTGTTTTTTCCTTCTCTCTCAATAGCATACAAACCTTTCCATGTTAATACATGGAATGCTGCACCAGCAGTTTTATAATGGTAGAATATACCATTATGTCATGTAACACAATCTATGCAACGAATTCTGTTTAAACTTAAGATGTTTCCATTTTTTTGCTGCTATAAACACTACCACGAATATCCTTGTAACTAAGGATTTGAGCAAGTTCTTAATTATTGCCATAGAATAAATTTCTACCAGAAAATTACTGGGTCAAAAGAGGTTCGGTTTTTTTTTTCTTTAAAGGAATTTGATATATCATTCCAAAGTGCCCTTTCTAAAAGTGATACCAATTTAGACACCCACCAGCCATCTCTTGGTCTTCACTGTAGACCAGTCAGCATTGTGGATCTCCGTGGAAACAAATACAAGGAAAATCACACCAATGACATATTCTGAAATCCCAAACTTTCGAAGTTATTGAAATCTTACAGAGTCAGTGTTTCACCCCTAACCTTAACTGAACTCAAGAACCATGAAGGTTCAGGGGTCTGAGATCACCCAGGACTCAAACTCAGGATGGAAGCCACCACGTGATTTGCTGAAGGAGCAGTGAGTCAAGGGATCAGGAAAGAACTCACATCATCCCAGGCTCAGACGCTTTCTAATTCCTATGCTCACTTGTCCCTTCGAACCAAACCTTGTTCCAGAACAGTCTCTCAGGGATCCTGGACTTTGCACATAGAGTTGTGATTATCAGCGAAACTCGAGTTGGTTCCACCTTCTTCCCATCCTTAGCTCTGCTGCTAGTGGCCTTGAGATGGTTCTTTAGCCTCTCCAAGGCTCAGCTTCCTCAACAGAAACGTGGAGTTAGTAGTTATATTAACCTCATGGAGTTTTATGAGGATGAGATGAAATAATACAAATTCATTAGCAAGGCTGCCAGCCCCAAGGAGGTGCTGATACTTGCTAGGCATCATTCTTCCCTGTGGGTCCCTCCAAACCCGCTTCAGCCCGCACAGAGGCCTGAGAGGAACCCCTTCCCACCCTTAGCATTCTGCCCAGAATTCAGAGTGGTGCCTCTACAAAGGGCCAGCCGGCCCACCACCGTGCTCATTTTAGATCTGCCTAATGCCATCGACCAACTAGATGAAACCTCATTCTTAGGGGAGGCCTGCCCACCCCTCAGGCCTCCAGGACCACGCCTGACAAATATAGAAGAAATTACAGGCATCTGATTTCAGGCTACGTGTGTACACTTTGTCTGAGCCAAGCCCCAATCCCTAGTTCTGCCGCTGCATCAAAAGACCATCTCTCCTCCAGGCTCCAGGCCCAGAGTAAGCAGCAATTTGGGAGGCAGCCCCCTCTTATTTTTAGCCTTAAAAACCCAAAAGCCAACATACCAGCGCTCACCCAAGCGTCTCTCGCAAGCTGTTGTTTGATTTGGGTCGAGAAAATGACAGACTGAGTTCTGCACCAAGAACAGAAGGAAAAAAAGGGGGGAAAGGGAGTTTTATTTTCCCTCCCCTGCCAACCTCCATCCCCCTCAACTCCTCCCTTAGGCCTGGGTGGACCCTGCCTGGGTAACCGTGCCCTGCTATATTTAAAAACCACAGATGTGTTGGTGGAGACTTCATTTCGGAATTGCAGACGGCGTCTCCTGAGGACAAGGGGAAAGCCGGTGCCGCGCGCCCGCCTGGCCGCCCTCCCCGCCCGCCCGCCGCCCGGAGCCCCGGACTCCGCGGAATCCAGGTCAGGACGCGCCGCCGTCTCGGGAGCGCCGCCG
>LNAC01000027.1:5897233-5910854 GCA_002007465.1 Ailurus styani | reverse complement strand
CGGGGCGGGCCTCGGCCAGGTGGGGAGAAGGGCGGTGCAGTGGCTACCCACTCCCGCCACCCTCCGCCACACACAGACACACTCTCACACTCACACACACTCACACACGCACGCACGCCCCCAGAGGCCCTCCTTCCGAGGCTAGCGCTGCCCTGCAGACCCTGCCTGACCTGCCCCGAGGACCCAAGCCACTGGGAGAGATGAAGAAAGCGATTTGCTCCGGGGGGAGAAAGCAGTTTTTGGTCTTTATGCACTGAGTTTTATTTTTAACCGTGGAGGGAGTGCGGGGGGGGCGGTAGTTAAATAGAACAAATGCCTTTAATGCAGTGCCATAAATTTACCCGCCTGCTGCCCGCCTCTCTCTCTCTCTCTCTCTCTCTCCCCCTCCCTCCCTCCCTCCGTCTCTCACTCACTCACTCATCTTTCTGGCGACTGAAAAGCCCTGACCGTTTGCTGGTTCAGTCTCCTGGGCAGAGGGTTGAAACTGGGGCAGGTTCTCAGAAAGGCAGGCTGCAGCCGGCAGCGAGGCTCCGAGCTCCCGGGTGGTCGAGAAACACCCCGAGCCGAGGGAGCAGTGGGTACGCGGCGGGCACGCAGCCGGCCTACTGGTGGGGCACCGAAAGGGAAGCCTCTGGGCCTCTGGCGACCTGGTGACTTGCAGCCGCCTGTGATTAATCTTCCACAGCTGTCGTGCCCCATCCACTGGGGCTGAGCTCTTGTTTACCTCGATTTTCAAATATAGCTGCTGCGCCATGCTCTTCCTGAAATAGGGGATCCCTGCACTCTGTAGGGGCGCTGGCCTCCTGCTGGCCCTTCTTTTTAGCAGGCTCACAAGTTTGAGAAGAACCTGCCTTTTCATGCCATGCAGGGCCTCGAATGGGGACGGTGGCTCCCAGAGCTTCTTGGTGTGGGCGGATCACCCCAGCTTCTCATCACTGCCTTTGATTTCTGAACTCAGTCCCCAGACACGCGTCCACTCCCTCGCTCCTTTCTTTAAATAAAGTATGGATATTGGGTTGAGGAGAAGCAGATGGAGCCTACAGAACCGAACTTGAAGTTGTTCTTGAACTTAATGGAGATGGAAAGGCTATTCATGCGGTTTTCTGTACTTGGAATGCTTTATTGTTCTTCCAACACCCCTAAACTCCAACTCTATTCTTGTCTAATGTACTCCTAGTCTCCCTCCTGCTCTTAGGTCATTGGTTACTTCCTCAGGGATGCCTTCCATACCATCTCTGACTGGGCCAGAACCTCTATACACTCAACCTGAACCTATTATTTTGAAGTAATTTAAAGAGGCACATTCAATTGACTTGTGTGATTGAGTAAATGCTAGTCACACCTCTAGACAATAAGCTGCAGGAAGGGAGGGATCGTAACTTGTTTATTCACAGTGTATCCACAGGGCCTAGCACTGTGCCTGGGCATAGAATAGGCAGTTGGTAAATGCTGGATGAAGAATGAACTCCAAGGGCCAAGGTATTCCTCCTCACCGCTCCTGCTCCTCTGCTCTCTGCTTTGGCATCTCTTGTGTGCCTTCTATGGCATCCTGGTCAGAGAGAAGAAAAAGGGGTTATCAAACTGACCCCGTAAAAAACCATTTCCTTCTTTAGGCTCCTTCCTGGGCTGGAACCCTGAAGCTGAGGGAGTAGGCTCTTGCCCTGTCCCTGCCCCGTCCCTGTGCCAGGAGGCCCCTTGTACAGTCTCTGGGCATAGTTGCCAGGATTGTCCATGGGTTGTGATGGGGGGCATTGTTCCTTGGCCTCCATGGTCCAGTCACTACTCACCATCTGGATTTGGGGGAACATGTCCCGTATCTTGGCTTCTCTTTAAGCTAAAGTCAGGTAAGAAGAGAGGGGTAACCCCCTTTTCACTCAGCCTGGTTCTTTTGCCCAGAGGCTCAAATATTTGGTGAGGCTCAGCCATATATATTGGGCTCTAAAAGAAAAAGCATTCATTTATTCATTCAATCAGCTATTTATTCAATAAATATTCAACAACAGCCTACTCTGCCAGGCATTTGCTCGGTACAGAGGCAAATAAAATAGAACGGTCCTTTTCCTCATAAACATACATTCATTCCCACAGGGATAATAATCAGCTAGTGATTCCTTTCAGAGGAGGGTAGATCCCGGGGACAGTGGAAGCATGTACAGAGATTGCCTCTCCACAGGACCTTCACGGGGACTTCTCGGGACAGCGGATCCCAGAAAGAGAGGATGGGTAGACGGTGGCTTTGGTGAAAGCAGGGAGGGGCTGGGGAGAGACTGTTAGGGCAGAAGGGCTCCACATGCAAAGGCCTAAGGTGGATAAGGCCAGTGACAGAGGACAGAGGGTACAATTCTGGGAGAGAAGGGAGAGAAGTTTGGAGGACTCTAAGTTTGTTGTACTCCATGCTAAGGATTTTCGCTGTTGCCAGTGGGGCCTTAGGAAGGTCATTTGCGCTGAAGTGCATGGTCGGGTTTGCATTTGAGAAGGTATGTTGAGACTGGAATATAGGGAGAGGGACAGGGGTGGGGAGCCGGAAGGCTGCGGGAGAAGCCCGAGGCATCCCCTGGGTGGCCTGTGAGGGAGGCATACGTGTTCCTCTTTCCATTCTAGTGTATAAACCAGAGCTACTCTTCTAGGAAGACGTTCCACCACTTTCTTTAATGAGATTGGCTTGTGTTTGGTTGTCTGTGTTTTGAATGGGCACTCAAAACCCAACACTAGACAGGGTGCCTCAGAGAAAAGGAAAAGTAGCTCCAGCAGGTGTAAGACACGCCTCCTGGCCTCCCAAGCTGTAGAGCAAGGTGAACCCCCAAAGATCCGAGATCTCGGAGGACTGGGGAAGGTCTCAAGAAGGAGCCTGGAAGAGTCAGAATGGATTTAGATTAATATTTGGACCCATAGAGACTATTGAACAGGACATTTAGGTAGGAAGAATCACATGCGTTTGTATGTGTAGTTTTTGATAATGCAGAGAGTGAATAAAGGCTACTTCCAGGATCAAGTGTATTTGGATATGGTATACGGAATCACGTCTACGAAGGCAACAGTTCTAGTTCATCCTGGATGAAATTTACTGCTTTGATACTTGGAATGACAAATAATGCTTTCCTGCTTGTGCGGCAGGAGCGCTTGTGTGTGAGACCTGGATCTCCAAGTAGGACTGGGAACTGTGGTCCTGCTCTGCCTTCCCCGTGGTAATTTCCTAATCACTTGAGAGGAGAGGACCTCAGGGTCATGCACTACTATGCTCGTCCTAGAGAATGAAGCCAAACAGCGTGCACTTGGTCAGCGTTCTTCCTTTGCACCCCGATCTCCCCACTTTGTTCCTCGTGGTTCCCTGGCCCTGGTCTCAGAGTAAGAAAGAGCTCCCTTCCCCTCCTGCATGGGGCCCAGGGGCCAGCACTGCTCTGCCTTCATCAGCCCGCCTTGCATGCTTTCTCCTCCAGCCCTGGGTCCCCTCCCTCCACGTGGGCATGCTCAGCAGGCTCTGGCCTAAGAAGAACGGCCCTTGTCCAACTCCTACCCCTTCCCGTTCCCTTTCCATGCAGCTTTCCCCAAACTCTTGAACTTCTAGAGTGAACAGTTGTCTCCCTTTTGTCACCACTCATTCGTTTGTGCCCCATGCTTTCCCACTTTTCTCTACCTTCTGCCCAACTGTCACCCGCCAAGGACTTCTCATTCCCCCCAGTGGAGTGACTGATTTATGATCTCTACCCCCTTCCCTCCCAGATAAGAATGACTATTAGCTCCCGAAGACTTTCCCCTCTTGGCTCCCACCACGCTGACCTCTCCGGGACCCATAGCTCTCTAGGTGGGCCTCCTTCCCCCTCTTCTCCACGAGTCTCTCCTCCCTCCCGTTGTCCCCTTCTCCACCGCCCCTCGGCAGTGGCCCGCGTGGTTTCTGCTGTGACTGTGACCCCTCTGTTACCGTAGCTCTCCACGCCCGGTGTCTTCTTTCCAGCCCCTTGCACAATATCTCCGACAAGATGTCACCTCAGCTCCTCAAACGGAATTTCTACTCACCTCATCCCATCTTCGTCTTTAGGAGCTACTTCTCTTAACTTTCCACTTTCTGTTGACGGCACCAGCCAACTTCCAGTCACCTTGGCTCAAAACCCCCAGGTTTCTCTCTGTCTCCTCTGCCTTGTCGCTGAATGTTGCTGATGTCCATTAAGTCCATCCCCACCTTCTCTGTCCCTACCACCAGCACCTGAGTACGTTTGATAACCTCTTACAAAATCGTACTGGTAACAGTAATTGTTGTTGTTATAGCAGCCAACATTTGTGCCTTTACCACCTGTTAGCTCCTCGGTTGCAAAGCACTTTACACTGATTTTCCCATTCAGTCCTTACCATACCCCTACCAAGGACCTGTAATTCTTGTCATATTCTACAAATCAGCTAACGTCTTCCCAGCTTCAACCTCCTGGTCCTTCAGTTCATTGTTAAGACTGGATCGGGATCCCCCTCCTAAAACAGCCTTCTAGGCCCGTCACTTTCCTACCCAGAGACCCAGAAGGGCCTTCCACAGTGGGCAGCCGCCCACCTGCCTGCACTCAGAGCCCTCCATGGCCTGGTTCGCCCCTGCATGTGGAGATTCTCGTCTCCCAGGTCCTGCGTGGGCACGTCAGTGAACTTGTCCTTTCCTCTTCTGTGCCTCTGCTCACGGTTTACCTTTCACTGAGAATCCTACCTGTTCTTCAGTGTTCAGTTCAAATGCTTCTTCCTGACGGGAGCGTCAATGGAGAGCCTCTCTCCTCTGAATTTTGATAACACCGTATCTGTTTTTCACGAGGCCCTAAGACTCACTGAAATGCAGTTTTTGCATGTGGTTTGCCTGGCCGCCCCCCCACCCCAGGGCCAAGTGCTTTTTCTCTCTCCCATTCTCTGTCACATGATGCCCGAGACACGGTGGGTGTTTGGTGAGAAACGAAGGAGCGAATAAATGAATAACCTGTCTCACTTTTGAAGTGGGTGAAACAAGGTCAGGAAAGGGGATCTGTACCATTTATCATAAAAGAGGCCAGTGGTGGAGTCAAAAATCAAACTAGGAGCAGGCAATGTGGTATAACAGAAGAAGCACTGAGCTGCAGAAGTTTAGGGTTTAGTTCTTATCTGACAACTGCAGGCAAGACCACTTCTGCTCCGTGGGCCTTGAATTCCTTATCCATCAGAAAGGGTTATGTCGGGTGCGTTGACTTTTCAGCCACCCCCCTGACCTGACAATTCTGTATTCTGTGAGTCTCGTTCCACACCCTGTAGATGGCCTCCTCCTGACGATAATTTTAGTGCTGACAGTATCTCTCATTTCAGAACCTTGCAGTTGCACGTTGAAGCCCCCGAGGTAGCTGTTCTCACGCTGGGTTTCTAGAGGGCAGCAAGGCCAGCCGATCAACTCTCTGCACGTGTGGCCCACACTGCACCCTGAGCCGGTCGAGTGCCCCGAGGGCCCTTGGCTGCCACTCCTGCCTGGAGTCCCCTCCCACTGCCCCACTGCCGGGCATCCCCAGGATGACGGGCAGTGTTCTGCACCCCACACGCTCCAGCCGGTCTAGGCTCAGCTCCCACACTGCCCCCTCCCCCTTCCTTTTCCATCCGGGTTGGCTGCAGTGCGAGCCGTGTAGACTCTGTTGAGAGTCTAGGCAGGACTCCTGGGCTCAGCAGCTTTGCCGAGGCTCTGCCCACCCCTGCCACACCAGCGTTCTCTCTCCCCAGTGAGACTGGAAGAATCAGGTTGAGCCTGTGCCTTCCAGCCCCTCAGGAGGAACACACGGGGGAGTCTTCTAGGGGAATCGTTAGAGGAGGGGGGAGAGCACACAGCTGCCCCCAGTCCTCAGCGCCTGCCCCTGACACCTTCCTGTCTCAGGAGGGCCCAGAGTGCCCTAGAGCTGACTGTGCAAGACAGCCCCCAGCCGTGGCTTAGAGAGATGACTTTGACCGCTTGCCAGAGCCCCTTTGTTCTCCGTTCAGGCAATGATATGATTTAATTCCACATTTCAACATTGGAAAATTAAGAGAAATTAAGTGGCATTGAAATAAATCAGGCTCCTGGAGAATGAGCCGAGGAAAAGGTACATAAAGGCAGCTAATCACCGGCTTCCCCTTGATGCACAGGCAACAGGGCAGAGGGATACCTCTCTCTGGGAGTAACCCCCAAAGGTAAAGCCCAGGTGGCTTTCTCCGGGGAATAGCGAGGACAGGAGCAATACCCCTCAGCCTGCCCTGGGCTTGTCACTCCCTTGACCCGGCCCGGGCAGGGGACGTCGGTTCTGAAATGACACTCCTTCAGGCTTGGTGGAAGGAGATCGCTGGCGGCCCGAGGACCAAGGTTTGGTTCTGGCTCCATTAGTAATTGGCAGAGAGATTCTTGGCATTGCAGCGGGCCCCAGGGGTTGCTTCATGTGTGGGAGCAGCCTCACGAAAGGATTACATGCGTCCAGGTGAGTGAGGACGGAGGCCTTTGTAAACTATTGGCAGCTAGTATGCTTGAGATTTGCTGAATGAACGGCGCACTCTAAGTGTTGCTTGTTATGCCGCACACCGTGGGGTAAGGTGCCAATGAGGGGGCCGTGGCGCAGAGAAGGACTCGTGCTTAGAAACAGCCTCGGGACTGCTGTCCAAACACTGTATGCTCCTGTTCTTTTGGAGGGAGGAAACAGACTGCTCTCCGAGGTCCGTGGCTTTAACCATTTACCTTTCTCCCCGCCGGCTTCCCAGGGAGTTTGAAGTCCCCCTCCCTGCTCCCTCTTCCCCATATGACTGAATCCTGCAGAGGCCACACTGATGGCACTCAGCAAACACTACTCCCACCCTGTCAGGCACCTGCCCTGAACATACTGTGGGCAGGAAGGTGAACCAGAAGGACAGGTTTCCAGCTACCGTGGAGTTTATAGCCCAGGACAAACCTGTAGACAGACAGACAGAAACAATGATTATGTCAGCAAGTGAGATGTGCCATAAAGAAAAGGAATAGCAGTGTGCCAGAGAGTGCTGGTGGGGAGGGCTGGGATCACCTTCAGAGAAGACAAGGGGGGAAGCCTCTGAGAAGCTGGCATCTGAGACCTGAATGAAATGAGAAAGGGACCTCTGGAAATCTCTAGGGTAAGTGGGGCAGGGAGAGCGGTCCAAGCCGAGAGAACAATATATGCAAAGGTCCTGGGGCAGGTGCGTGCTTGGTATGTTCTAGAACCTTCAGAGAGTGCCACCTTAGCTAGAGTGGAGTATGCAGGCAACAAAACAGAGTGGGGGGAGTGAAGGGCATTAAGTTAGAAGTTGACGTCAGTAACGGAGTGAGGAGTTCTGCAGGAAGAGGAGGTTGCCAAGCATGGCAGGGTCTGATTTTAAAAAAACACATTTTTGTCTTGTGGAAAGTAGACTACAAGAGAAGGGGCAAGATCAGCAACTATTGCAGGAATCCAGGCGAGAGATATAATATTGGATCTCCAGTAGCTAGAACAGACGGGGACACCTAATTGCTACTCAGTACATCTGAGAACACATCCAGGCAGAAGTGAAACCTACAACGGTGTTGGGCACCTGGTAAGTGCTCGACAAATAGTTTTTTCATGAATCAATGAATGGAATTGGGCTTTCTTGTAGTCACTCTAGGATTTGAGTTCCTCACAATATTTTGAATCTTTTAAAAATACTTTTAATTGTTCTAGCTAGCAGTATTTCAGAGGGACAGTGTGGTCATGAGTTCATTTTCTTTCCTGTGAAACTGCATGCTCTTTTGAGATAGATGTGAGAAATCCAACTCCACCATCTTTGTGATGTTCTCAGCCTGTGCACATAAATCCCCAAGCCCTTTGCTCACATCTAGATCCGGATCCAGTGTGCATTTCTGTGCACTGGTCCACGGCAGGGGCCAGACCTGCTTCATCACCGCATCTCCAGAGCTGACCACAGTCTGGACGATCGACTCAACAGAGAGCTATGATGTTGACTCGCATGGGTAGCACTCTGGTGCTTTAGTTGAATTCCAGGGCCTTCCTGCTGTCTTCCCGGCGAGCCCAGAACCCTCGCTGGCCTCATTTGTTACAGGGTGTTCCTAATGGGAAACACGTATCTAAGTTCACCCGGTTTTGTGTGGCTTTCTTGCCCTTGGGCCTGGAGATCCCTGATGCAGGAGGAACTTTGCAGGGCCAGCGAGAGAGCCAATGTGTCTGATGCAGTTTGGTCTTGCTGTGCCTCTTCATTCTTCTTTCACCGTCCTTCCCTGTTTGCACTTGGTCCCCATTGATGCTACTTCCAAAAGAGCTCACAAATCCACACCTTCCATGGCAGGCCCACTCTCACTGCGTCTGTTCTGGTTCCGATTCCGGTTCCAGTCCCAGCACACTCAGATGCTGGGAGAGCCTCCTGCCGGGTCTTCCTGCCTCCGGTCTTGCCTTGCTCTCCTTCACCCACCTGGCTCCCCCATGGTCCTCATGCCAGGTCTCCTATCCCAAGGAAAACCATCAGTCTTGTCCCTCCCGTGACACTGTGACACTGCCCGGGGCTCCCGGTTGCTCCCAGGATAATGCACTAAGTCCTTGCCTGGGGGTACGAGGCCTTCTATGAACTATTCCTCACTTACCTCTGCGGCTTCTGCTCAGTGCCCTATCCTTCAGCCGCGCTGCTCGCCCTTCTCGAAGCAGACGCTGCTCGTTCAGGCTCCTTCATGCTCGTGAGCATAGGCTTTCTGATATTTGTCTGAGATGCAATGACTTCCGCCTGGTCAACTCCTGTTCATTCTTCAAACCCTCCACGGCCTGGTTCACGAAGCCGGCCCTGACAATTGCAGACGGCGCCAGGCCTGCCTTCCTCTGCGCTCTCTTGGCACATCACACACGCTTCCACGTCTAGTACTTGTTTTGTTGTAATTATTTGGTTTTCTGTCACTGTTCTCCAGTGAAGTGGGCGCTCCTCAAAAGGGATTATTTTTTGTTCATATTACTCAAACTTGAAAAACCTTGCTCACAGCATCCCTGACAGATGGGATGCTCCATTTGAACACTGCCAAGCGTGGGAGAAATCACTGGATAGTATGCCTTCTATTTTTGCCCATTTATTCAATGTATCTGTTCATTCAGTAAATATATACTAAGTAACCACTATATGCCAGGCACCGAGATAGACACTGGGGATACAGAAATACCAAACAGATACGAATTCCTACCCTCTAGGAACTTTTAATTTTTTTTTGAGTGTGCAAAAAACAAAGTGGGTACAAATCAGAGTAACTTCCTCACCATAATTCTGCGAAAGTCAACCTGTGATGCGTAGACTGGGTTTCATTCAAATGCATGCATGCACGAATGAATGGACACATGTATGAACAGACTAAGAGACCATAAGGAAAAGTGTGGACAAGTTAGCCTAAGCTCCCGTCCCTGGAAGAGAAAATAGCTAGAAACCTGTCCTGCTGAAAATAGTTGGATTGCCTCATTTTCCTATGAAAATAAAGGAACTCTGGATCTTTTACATTTCCTTAGTAAAAGTATAAACCCAACAGACAGTAGGTTTAGGGAGAGACAGAGGGAAAATCTACTTGTATGGATAGGCATACCCTTGGCAAGGTATGAAAGCTAGAGTCCGGGAGTGTGGGGTATTTGTCCAGTACATAGAAAGACTCTTCGGTACCCATTGTGAGTCAGCTCACTATACACTAAGACCTCTTCTCCTGGCCAAAGGAAGTCTCCTGAGTTGCAGGGGTCAGAGTCAGGCTGCATCCCTTCTCTTCTGTCCCAGGATTTTCAACCTTGACTGTACCTCAAAATCTGGTAAGGAACTTTTAATTAAGAGACTTAGATATTGGGGCTCCACTCCCGGAGAGTTCCAAAACTTAGGTCTAGAGCAGGATCCAGATGAAGCTCCGAAGTTAGTCGAGTGCACAGTGCTCTCCAGCATGTGGTCCCAGTTCCATTCCTGCCTCCAGCTTGGGGGATGACTTAGAGGCTGTTGTAGGGCCTGCAGTGGGAGAAACAGAATGTAAGTGGGGAAAGCTTCTCCTCTTCCTGTCTCTCCGGCCCACGCTCATTGTTTGTGACTCCCTAGATCTGTCAGGGACTTGCAGAGGCCAAAAATCCTCTGGCTTTCACAGAGTCTGGTAAACCTTAGAGTCATAGAATCAATGAGCCTTTGAGTTCATAGAATTTTAGAGGCAGAGAGGATATCAGAGGTCAGATCGAACCTCTTGGCCCTATCAAGAGCATTTCACTGCTTATGACCACTTGTCCTAAAAAAAAAAAAAATACAATAAATCTGCCCAATAGTGAATTGAGATCCCTTAGGGAGTTCCCATAAGAGTGTAGAAGATGGGCGCACCTGGGTGGCTCAGTGGTTGGGCATCTGCCTTTGGCTCAGGTCATGATCCTGGGGTGTTGGGATCTAGCCCTGCTTCAGGCTCCCTGCTCAGTGCAGAGTCTGCTTCTCCCTCTCCCTCTGTCTGCTGGTCCCCCTGCTTTTGCTCTCTCTCTGTCAAGTAAATAAACAAAATCTTAAAAAAAAAAAGAGTGTAGAAGACAGACATGTGAGCATATAAGCCCAGGTCAGTGTAAAGTGCTTCAGTGATGGTCAGTGTTAGAGGAACACGGAGAGTGAATGAGGCATTTTGAACGTGGAGGAAGAGGGCATTGTCAGGGCAGGGTTGCCAAAGGAGGTAGAGGTTTTTGGGGCCCTAGGTTCTTGATGTAAGGGCTCCAGATTCCCACCGTATTCTTCCACCCTCCCTTTCATCCCCTGAGATTGGGAAAGCAGATTTTGGCAGTTGACATAACAAATTTCCTAGCCCAGCTGTGCTCCTTGCTCATCTAGTGGCCTTTGGGTGGGTTTTTAATCTTTGATCCCAAGTCCCCTCGTTTCTAACACAGACAATAATACTTGTCTCATTGTGGGGTGCTTAGGTATTGAATTGCAGCCATAAAAGTGCCTAATGCAATGCTGGCCATAGAGTAGGCTCTTGATAAATAGATATGATTATTGTTTTTGTTGTCATTTTAAAAACGGATTATATAAAGCACGAGGAGACTGAGGCTGCTGCTTCCCTACACGGCCTGGGGGGCTTCCTCTGCTGGTGTGATTGCACCTAGGAGAGTGTCAGCAAGGTTCTGGGAGGTTACCCTACGGTCTGGATGTCATTAAGAATTTGAGGGACTTCTAGGGAAGGTGAATCTGCCAATCTCATGAGACCCGAGAAGCAAGAAGAGTAAAATGCCATTTCACGTATTACTGCAAAATTCTCTATATTATAAAGCTGTGCTGCATTGCAGCCACTGCCCACATGGTTTGAAGCAACTGTGCAGGGACCAACCCAAGAGCTTAGAGCGGCATCAGAAAAAGATGGGACTTCCCGTGACATCATTGTAACCAGTGATTCCTGTAATTACTTATTTGTCTCCATCCCTTATCAGAAGATAAACTCTGTAAGGTTGAGGACGGGGCGTAGCTCATTCATGGCCATACTCTCAATTGCTAGCACAGCGCTTGGCCGGGATGGGCATTCAAAGAGGAGTTGTTTAAAAAATGGATTTGATCCAATGTGCGTTTGGCAACTCCAGAAGGTAGGCTCTCCTTGACTTTTTCTTGGGCCCTATTTTCCTAACAACCTTCCCTCACCTATCCTCTTCTTCTCAGAGGGCTCCCTGGGAATCTAAATTCCGTGCCTGTTTCTCACACTGCTTGGGGCCAAGCTAACATGACTGTGTCCCTCCAGTTCCTTGTCTTTGGAGAGACAAGCCTGCCTGCCATCAGAGTATCTTTGTCTCCAAGGACCAAGGGAGATCATCCAACCCGAAGTGAGTTTTCTGGACCAGGAAGCTAATCGCCTGAGAGGTGCACAGACTCTTTAAAATCTTACAGCTCGTGAACACAGTTCTTGCCTCCAGCTTTCAAATCTGGGGCTCCCTCACTGCCCCAGGCCGCCCCAGAGTACGGAGAGCCACCGAGCTGGTGGTGAGAACCACACACCAGACAGGCTTACCCCGTCCTTCCAGGGCCCGTGCTCCAAGAGGGCCCCAAGACCAGGGCACGTCCCAGGCCAGTGGGTGACTCCAGGTGCCCCAGAGTTGTGCTGCCAGTACTCAGATGCTTCGCTTTCTCCTTGCTCACTGCGAGTTCCAGCAAATTATTTATCTTCAGGAGTTCGAATGAGCTTATCTGTAAAACAGAGCTTGAGGATAATAGCATCTCCTTCATTCACAACCAAGAGTCACAGGGATAATAATGCCCCCAAATCCAGCATCATTGTGTTTTCCTCCTTGGATCCAAGGTCCTTTGGTGACCATCAAACCACCTAAGTGGCCGAGGTCACCTCTTTCCTACTCGCCGTGCAAGGGCTATCGCTCCTGAGTGTCTGGGGAGCACTGCCACAGAGAGGACTCGGCACCGACTCTCCCCCGCCTGGGAAGTGCAGGAGAAGGTGCCGTGCTCTTGCACTCCACTGACACGTGGCGTCCAGTGCAGCCTGGATGTCCCTAAAACTTGAACGTGGATTGGCCGTGATGCCTGTGCCGGGGCCCAGATTTAGAAGCAGAGCCAGACGACTCTCCCCAGGCTGGTGACAGGCCTGGAGCAATGTTCCCATTGGAGAAAGTGGAGGGCGTAGCAGGAGGGAGCATTTGCTCCGTCTGGCCTGGTGGCACTGTTTTATTAATGATCTGGAAGAGCAGAGGAACAGTGACTTTAATTAAATTTGCCAGTGATATTAAAAGATGTCAGGAGCCACTGCTGAGGACACAGACACCTTGCAGAAGGCCCTGGGGGTGTTTGGAAAATAATCCAGGAAAGGGATGAGAAGCCGTGGGCTGAGCCGGGGCATTGGTTCCGATCAGGAGGAGGAACATGACATGGGGACTGAGGGTCATCATATGCAGAAATACCCCAGGCTTATCCTCTTTATCTGTATCTGTTCTGTTTCCAGTAGGTGTCTAGCTGATCTTCCTGCTCTGGTCCTGTTCCTCTTACAGCCTTCTGAAACCCTATAGCCAAATTGGGTTTTCTTTTCTTTCTTTCTTTCTTTCTTTCTTTCTTTCTTTCTTTCTTTCTTTCTTTCTTTCTTTCTTTCTTTCTTCTTTTTTTTTTAAGATTTTATTTATTTATTTATTTGACACACAGAGAGAGATCAGATTACAAGGAGGCAGAGAGGCAGGCAGAGAGAGAGGAGGAAGCAGGCTCCCCGCTGAGCAGGGAGCCCGACACGGGGGTCGATCCCAGGACCCTGAGATCATGACCTGAGCCGAAGGCAGAGGCTTTAACCCACTGAGCCAGCCAGGCGCCCCCAAATTGGGTTTTCTGAAGTACAAACCAGACCATGTCATTCTCCTGTTTAAAATCCTATCGTGGGGTTTTCACTGCCCTTCAAATGAAATCCATCTTCTCAGCCCAGCATATAAGACTTGCTGTGGAAGGAGTCCCTGCGTGTCCAGTCTTCTGGGCATTCATCTTCGCGCCTCCTGCCTCACCCTGAATTCCGTGTAATCCCAAGCACCACAGCAGGCTCTTCCATGTCTCCATGTCTTTGCTTGAGCTATCCTCTTTGACTCAGATGTCCATCCTCCTTCCTTCTTTTCCCCTCCCTGCCCCTCACCTTTTCCTCCCTCCCTCCCTCCCTCCCTCCCTTCCTTCCTTCCTCCCTTCCTCCCTCCCTTCC